>APFE030565975.1:6621-64071 GCA_000404065.3 Pinus taeda | reverse complement strand
GTCCTGATCATCAGGATGGACCAAAATCTGATTGAAGCCTGAAAAGCCATCCAGCAAGGAAATCCTTGAAGCCCCTACAACCCTCTACAAAATGTGGTCCATTTTAGGTAGGGGGTAGTTGTCTTTTAATGACACTTGGTTGAGGTTTCTTAAATCCACACAGAGCCTTATTTCGCCTGTTTTCTTCCTTGTGGGGACTAGATTTGAAATCCAATCAGAAAATCTGATAGGTGCTATTATGCCTGCTTTAAACATCTTTTGGACTTCTTGCTCCATTGCTGGGAGGAGCATGGGATTTATTCTCCTCAGTTTTTGTTTAAAGGGCTTTTGATTTGGCTTGAGTGGGATTGTATGTTGTATTACAGAGGTGTCATAGGACTTGAGGTCCTCATAACTCCATGCAAACACATCCTGAAATTCTTTAAACAAGTCAATGTATTTGGGCTTTTGGTCAGGAGGTAATGCAGTGGAAAGTTTTATGATTTTGGGCTGTTGGACTGTCCCTATGTTGTGTTCTTCAATAGTAGCGTTTAGGGGTTCAAATTTTGGTTTATTGGGGACATCATTAGAATCAAAGATATCTTCCAAAGGGGCTAGGCCTATTGGAAGAAAATTGTTCTTTAATTGTATTACCTCAGTTTCACATTCAAGTGTCTGTTCATACTCAATCTGTTGGATTTCTTGAATGTTGTACTGGTTGAAAATTGTAGGATTTAGCATTTGATAGGCTGTTTTGGGTGAAAGTACTTGGCTGTTCTTTAAACTATGTATTTGTGATTGACTTGCTGGCTGAAGTATTTGTGATTGACTTGCTAGCTCTGTGTCTATTTTCAGACCTGAGAATTCTTCCTGTAAAGTCAGGAAATTGTTGATTTGTTTATCATTGTCAAATACTTGCCAGTCTTTTATGTTATTTGGGACTGATGGCCTGTGTTTTACTTCAGCTGTGAAACGGTGATGGGGATCAAAGGGCAGTTTGCAAGTACTTGCAAACATGGCTAGGCTATGAGCATGCAGGTTCTGGGCCCTAGGGATTTTAGTAATCTGGAACTCAGCAAGGGAGTTGAGTAACTCTGTGGTAACATCTCTGTAAGCCCTAAGTCTGTTGTCTTTTGTAACAAAATTGCCTTTGACCTGTTGGATGACCAAGTCTGAATCCCCTAGGATTGATATTCTAGTGATTTGCAGGGACTGTACCAACTTAAGGCCTAATAAAAGGGCCTCATATTCAGCCATATTGTTGGTACATTTGAAGCTTAGTCTGTAGGCTCTTCCTTCTGCATGGTTATTCTCTTTATTGTGCACCCACACACCTGCTCCTGCCCCTAGCTTGTTAACTGATCCATCAAACTCTAGAAACCACAGAGTTTCCTTTTTTAGGGGGTTTTGAATAGGGTTTATGTGGCATGAATTTGTGAGTTGGAGTATAGGCTGATTTTTTGGCTTGGTTTGCTTAACATCCTTCTCACTGGGCAGGGTTGTTTTGTTTTCTAGAGGGGCCATCTTTTCATAATCTTGTCCCAATGTTGTGGTCTCACATTTGTTTGTTTGGTGGCCTGGAATACTGGCATTGTTTGTTTCAGTCAGGGTTTGGATATCAGGATCTTTTTGTTCAGCAGTTTGAATTGTTGTGATTATGTCAGTCTTTTCCTTGGTGTTGCTGTTTTTGTGGTCATTGAAAAGGATGTATGAGTCTATGTCAGAGTGGACAGCATAAATGGGAAAGTTTTGGGGTTTCTCTGTACTACTGACCATGTACTTCATTAGTGACTCTCTATACAACCTCTTGGGTTGACCAAAAACTGTGATAGTAGCATAAGACATGTCTAGTTGGAGAGACCCTTGAAGCTTTGCCCCCCATGATCTTGACAGTAACATCCCGTATTTGGGTGGGATATCAGCAACAACTACGTCCATTAGGATTGTTTTGTTTGGATATTGGACTAAAGACACACATAGGTCTTTTATTAGGCCTAGACACTTGACCTAGCTGGAGTCAAATGAGTAAAGGTCCTTGTATGGTCTAGTGATATCCAGATTTAACCTTTCCATTACAGATTTGGGCATTAAGTTGTGAGATGCACCTGAGTCAAACATTGCATTGTGTAGTATTTTGTCATGCACATGCAGGCTGACATAAAAGGGTAGTATTCCTGAGCTAGCTACTTTTCCATCGGCCTCTGGGCCAAAAAGCAATTCAGGGGTGTCATCCAACACATTGACATTGTCCACATTGTCTTTGCTTTTGTTATGAGTGAGTTGCAGAGATCTTTGAATCTGCTGTTTATAAATGTCATTTTTGGCTAACTCTGCCAGAGGTATGGTTATTTTCAATTTTCCAATTTCAGTTTCCAGATCAAAGGGTTTTTCTGTTTGTGTTTTAGTAGTATTGGTGAGCCTACTTTCTTTATATGCTGAGGTTTGTTCCTGATTTTGAGGTTTGTTCTTGTTGATCACCTCTTGAGGCTCTTTGCTTGATTTAGACTGTTCAAATGGTGAAGCTGGTGAATTTGGTGAATTTTCAGTGATGTCTTCAATAGTTATTTCATTTGTGGGTGAATCAGTTGTTTTCTTTGGTTCCACTACTATGGCACTTTTAGGCTGTATTTTATCTTTTGTTTTCTCGGGTTGTGTTACATTTACAGTCCTACTTCTCAATTTATACTGTTTATGCACCTCATAGACAGCAGTGTCATAGCCTTGTTTGAAATCAAATGATTCTCCTGAATTGGTCTGAAATTGTTTAGTGTCTTCCTCCTCCTGATCCTCTTGACTTAAGAAGACTTGGTGCTTATTGTCAAGCCCCATTAGGTGGATATGAGTATCTTCTGCTTGTTCTTCAGATGTGGAAGTTTCAGTATAATTTTCTTGAAATGGTGGTCTTATTTCAGGATCACTGTTGGCTTTGCTGTCACCAGGGTTTTGGTTCCTCCTAAAGTTTGGAGCCCTGTTAGGATTATTTGGTGGTGCTTCCCATGAAGATTTTCTTTCCACAGATTCTACCCTATCACCTAACCTCTTCATACCAGAAATTATTGCATCCAATTTTTGGTCCAAGGCAGAGGGCTCTTCTTTGAAGACAACTCTCTTTTCTGTTTTGGCTCTATTCCTCTTGGCAATCAGGTTTGCTTCAACCGTTACAGCAACTCTCTGAGCTTCTTCGAGGGTTTGAGGGGCTCTTTCTTTTAACTGGTAGGCCATATCTGGGTCAAATCCATCTGGGAATTTGTATAGGGCTAAGTCCGGGGGAGGTCTTAGATTTTGAGGTATAGCATTATAGACATTATTGAACCTAGCACAATATTCCAATACTGTTTCTTGGGGACCTCTTCTGATCATGTCATACTCACCAAGTATGTGTAAGGGGTCCTTCTTTTTCTCCCATCTATTTGTGAAGGATTGGTAGAGCTCATCAGGGGTAGTTATGCTGTTTGCAGGTAGAGATCTAAACCATGTTCTCACATCCCCTGTTAAGCTTTGAACAAATATTCTCATCCTTACAGTTTCATCATATATTTCATAATTTTCAAAATGATCTTGCATTCTCTTAGCATGCTGGATGGCTGAATAAGGACCAGTGGAGTCAAAGTATGCTATTTTGGCCTGATAATCTTGAGGTAAGGCCACTGGATTGGCAGGTAGTTGCAGAGGTGCATATCTGGCCATATTTGCTGGATTCTGGGGGTTAACTTGGATAACTGGGACAAAAGGAACCAAAGGTATCACAGGGGTGATAGGTATAAAGGGTATAACAGTGTGGGGGAAGAGAAATTGCGTGGGAGGAGAAGGGATTAGTGGGGAACTTTGGGATGTTGATGGTGAACTAGGGGAATTAGGGGTAGAACGGAAAAGGACCTTAACTGGTGTGGGGATTGAGTTAGGAAGCTCTGGCTGTTGACTGATGTCAGCAAGATGATCTTGTAGTTGCTGGTTCCTAACAAATTTGGGGATAGTATTGGGATTTTCGAAGATAGTGGGAGGGTTGGGATCAGGATTATTCCTTGTGTACCGGAGGTTCTTCTTGGGAGCCAGCTTCTAAGCTAGTCCTATAAGGTTTTATGAAAGTTTTTTGTGTAGTAAGGACTGGACAAGAGCTCTAAAGACTCTGTGCATCTGTATAGTGTGAAAGGAGATCTGAGTCAGCTCTACCTCAAAGCTATAGATGTTTGTATAGGAGCAGCTTAAAGGTGTCTTAACTGATATTCAGACTGTGAGTGAAATCTCTTGATAGATATTCAGACCTTTAGATCCTGAAGGTTCCCCAGTGGAGTCGCCATTTATGTTAACACCCAGGTTGTTCTCTTTGACTCCTAAGAGAATACGGTCGGGGTAACCACTAACCAATCTTTGGGCTACAGCTTCTAGCCAGCTGTAGTCAGAGAGGGCTCTCTCTATTAGGTTTGTCACTGCTTTCAGTGAGGGTTTTAGGCTAGTTATAAGATGAGTTTTTGGTTGTTTTTGTGTGTTTGGTTGGGAGGATGCTTCTGATTTCTTTAAAGTATATCAGCAGGTACAGTTAATCCATTGGGCAATGGGGTCTGGGACAGTTTTCTCGAGGTCTTGATCTTGGTGAGGGGAAAAGCTATAGGGCCTGTGTGCATTCCATGAAACAAATTGTAAATAATGAGAGTGAGGTGAGAACAATCAGCAATAAGCAGTTAAGAATTCTTTACTTAAACTGTATATTGTGAAAGAAGCTTGTTATTTAGGAGCAACTACTTGAATTCCTAAAACAACGATGCACTGTGATGATGAAGTATTAAAGGTAGCAGTTAAGAATTACGCTTTAAATACCTTATCAGAAGAAAACATATAAGATAGCTTTGATTGAGCTCAGGGTAGTCAATGACTAAGTCCTGGGACTATTCTTTTTCCTTACTATCTAGAGTTTCAAACGTATATAAAACATGAGAGATATATGGAATAACAGGAAACACAGGTGAAATAAAGAGCCATGAGAAAAACTTATTGAGCCATGTAATGCATAGGAATCCTGCAACTCTGAGCCACACACCATCAAGAGATCAAGAGACAACACATCTTTGAAGAAATCCCACTGTCTTTTGTATTAACTGCCTGAGAGTGTTACAATATGAGAATAACAGAGAAGATATCAGGAGAATTTCTTACATCCGGAGTCCAACCCCTCTAAACAAACACGAGAGGGAATATATAGAAGTTACATACAAAAATATCTCAGGAATGGAGTCATCTGAGAGGAAAATATCTCTTACACTTGTACAGGGAGAGTAGATGAGAAGTTATTACAAGTATAAATGATAGTAAAAGCCTTTAACTGCTGTCAGGACAGATTTTTGACCTTTGGGCACTGCGCAGTCGGTTGTGCGGCTTTATCATAAATATGAACTGAAGTGCTCTGTCACTTTGATTTTTGTATACTCTTGGCCCTGCCACCTGTGCATGCTGATGCTGTTGTTGATGCCGAGTACCTATGCTGAGTTGGCTCAGCGTCTTCATGCTTGCTGTCATGGCTTCGCCCACCTGTAAATGCAATGTAGACTGTATTGCTGCAAAAAAGTCTTGATTGCTCAGCCTTGGTTCAAAAGTAGCTTTATCAAGTCCTGCCATGTATCTGAAGGAGGAAGCTGGTGCCTCAAAATTGACCCTATGGTCTCATCAGCTTCTGTGTACTTATAGAAATGAGGAGGTTGATCAAATAGATGTGCTACTTCATTTTTAATAAAAAATAAATTATCTAATTTATCAAAAAGAGCCTGTCCTGTTAATGGGCCTGCTGAAGATGACCCAGGAGCCTCAGCAATCTGAATTGCTGAAAAAGTGCTTACTCTTTTGATGTACTTCTCATAAGAGAGAAGCTTTCCTGATTCTTCCAAGATGGGAAGCCCTCTGTCTTGCAGGGTCGTGAACCTATTCTGAAACTTATATATATCTGCCTGTATATCATGGATCTTCCTGTCCAGGGTCAGAATTAGGTTCTTCATGGTTGTGGTTCTCTTGATTAGGGAAATGGTTTCAGTCCTATTAGAAATTCCCATTTTTATCAGCTGAGAACCAGTCCTATAGTTAAGGACTTCAATCATCTTAGGGGCAAGGTCGGCCATGTTTCCTAGAGCATTTCTTGCTCTGTGCAGTTCTTTCTTTGCCCTGCCTAGGAGTCCTATTTGTTCATATATAGCATCAATGTACTCCCACTGGTTAGTGATTGATTGTCCAATGGCAGTCCATATCACTTGCTTGATCTCTGCTGTCACTTTCTCAAAATTGAGCTGCTTTTCCAGCTCTGCAATTGTCTTTTTTAGGGCTTTTACTTCCCTTTCCCTCTCAGCCACATTTTGCTTAGATTTATCATACTTCTCTTCTATTTTTGCTAAGCTTTCCTTGGCCTTATTGAGTTCTGTCATTTGAGCTTCCAACACTTGGAGTTCTTGTCTTAATTTCTGCATATCCAGGCTCTCGGCCTGCTCTGTTGGTGGTGCTGTAGTGGCTGGCTCTGCTGTAGCTACTTCTGTTGTGGCTGGAGTTGTTGTGGCTGGAGTTGTTTCTGCTGCCTGCTTTGGAGGGGTGTCCTCTTTAGGGGTCTCCTCTAGGTTTATTATCTCTGTGGGTGGTTTAGAAGACTGCCCTTGTTCTCCCCTCTGTATAGCTGCTTCTAGGGTATTCTCTGTATCCTGCAGCTTTTGTTGGGTGTCCACCAGTTCCTTATACAAGTTCATAAGCAGTGCAATGATATCCTTATCTCTTCTTTGTTGGGCTACTTCGTTTGTTTGTGGATGTATGGTTGGTGGGATCTTCATCTTCTTCTTGATTGCAGTAGTTTAAGGACCTCCTGCATGGCCTTAACATCATTGGGATCATGCCCAAATTCTATGATGATTTCTTCTAGTGCCTTGATTCTGTTGTCCTTGGCTTGAGAGGATGCCCTTTCCAACTCAAGCTGTGCTGTTGTGTTGTTCAAACTGTTTTGCAGCCTCTAATTTACCAAGGTCTTGTCTGCCAGGGTGGCATAGACCATCTCACCCGTCTGCTTGTGGAGCTCGATCTGGTCCATGGGGTGGATGTCTTTTGCAAGGACTTCTAGGTTTGTCCTTATGTAATCTGCAGCTGATTGAGGTCGCTGCACTGTAGGGGCAAAATGGCTCATAGTCAATTTGCTCTCTTGCACATCATAGGCAGCCATTAGTCTTTGTTGGTTTGGAGGAGCCATGTTCAACAAATGATTGTAGAGCTTGATTTTGAGTGGCTCACTCCTCCTCTTAGCATCCCTGAACTGGTCCTTTATGCTTGCAGCTGCACTCTTTCCATGTCCTGAGGAGCTGACCTCCCCAAGTGTTGTCCTATCTTGCTCTTGCTGTAATGAGCTGGCAGAGGTCTCAAGGCTTTGCATTTCTTCTTCTGAAAATGGATTGAGCCTCTGCCTTTTTTCTGGACCTTCTGTGAGAGGGGTATCCCTCTCCCTTTTCTTGTTGATGTCCTCCCTTAGAGGGGTTTGGAGGACTGAAGAGTCGATCCTAGAATCTTGTCTAGGAGGCGCCATGCTGGTTGTCTTATCTTGGGTGGCTGCCTGGTCTTCTCCTTTTTGTGTTTCTTGATCCTGCTGATCAGTTTGCTGCTGGTCTTGATGCTGTTGCTCTTGCTGGCCCTATTGGCCCTCTTACTGTTGCTCCTGCTGGCCCTCTGTTTCTTCCATTACCTTGCCTTTACCTTTGTCCTGCCCCTGATTTGAAGTTTGTGCTGCCCCTTCTTGTGTTGCAGACGAGGAAGCTGGCGCCGTTGTGTGAGCTTGGTAGGGTAGGCACCTGAGAAGGACACTCCAAGTCAGCCATTTTCAATGCATGTCTCCTAGCCCTTTCAACTAGCTCTTCTTGGGACAGGGGTTCTACCAATGTATTTTTCTGCCATTTTGGCCGGTTTGCATGTCTTGTTATGAGGAGCATGTTATGATGCTCATATTTGGAGAGTTTGTACTTTAGTCTCCTCTTTGATATAAAGCCATTGGGGTCATATGGTTTCCATAGGAAGCTTTGTGTTAGGCCAAGGCCATTCAACATTTTCTCTGCCTCCTTCCATCCTTCTCTTCTGTTTAAAATCAAATGACCAAGCTGGTTTTTTACTTTGAGTTGTGCCTTCTTGCCCCTGTTTGCAAAATGGATCAGATCTGTATAGGCGAATTGTCGGAAATACTCCAGGGCAAAGAGCCTCATAGGCACATACTTGGGTAGCCTGAACGGGCGCAACTCACACCCATATATCCTAATCACAGTGTGATGCTGGTAAAAATACCAGTCCCCTATGCTGTAGGCACTGGACAACTGTAGAACTCTCTGCATTTCATCAGTGAGTCTTGGAGGAGGTTCTGTCATAAGTAGAGATAGGGCTGGATGAATGAAGAGATCTATGAACTCACAATATGTGTAGGGTGAGTAGAAATTTCCATGGAAAATTGAGCTCCAATATACCACCGATCTTGGATTTCCTGCTGCATCAGTTCTCTTAATTTCAAAAGAGAATTTGTCATGTTGGTGATACAGAATAAGATGATAAATATATGAGGTGTATCTGAACACCCTCTCTCTGGATAAGTGCAGGAACTGCTCATGTATTTTGTCCGAGATGTATGTGGCATAGTTATAGCAGATAGGGGTCCTTCCAGGGGCAAACCTTAACATCATGACTAGCACAGTTTCCTCTATATACTCCATTGATTTGTATCCCAGCACTGAGCTCACCATATGGGCCAGGTCTAGTCCAAGTTGGTTTAGGTATCCATCAAAGATAGGGGGATGCAGCATTGTGTCTGACTTGCTAACAAACAGTTGATTAAACCTCAGGATCTCTGCCTCTGTAAGTGTTTTGGTCCCTTGGTTGATCAAGTCCAGCAGGGATAAAGGAACCATTTTCTTGTCAGTCTTGAACTGAACCATGTCCCTGATGGCCTGAGGGGTGGTATAGAACACAACTTCACCCTTGGGATTGACTACAGCTCTCTGTGATGGCTCATAACAACTGGCACATAGATAGATTAGGTCAGGGAATTGTCTGACTAGAGGCATTTTAAAAGTTGGCAGGGCAGACTCCCAGATGCCTAGGATATCTGTTCCATCTCTGTATTTGGCCCTGAACTCATTTAGCAGTTGAAGATGAGGGGTGCATCCTTCTCTGCAGTCTTCTGAGATCGGGTAATCTAGGTCTGCCAAATCCTGCCAGTCTAGATCTCTCTGAGGAGCATTTAGAGGAGTGACATTGAATATTTCGGGGGTCTCCATGTTTTGTAGAAGAAATCTCTGAAACGCCGCTTAAAACAGTGAATTTGATGGGAACCAAGTTGGACAGGGTTGGTGTACAGTCAGGATGACAATGCTGGGCCTTTTGGGAAGGGTTTTCAGCAGCAGAACAGACCTCCCTTGTCAGTTTTGGGAGTTATGCAAGAGTCCACGATTGCGCGAATAGGGTAGGCTTTAGTAGAAAAATGCAGTTTCCCCGAGTTTTCCACCGATAAGTTTCAGCTTTAAACAGTCAAATTGGGTGGAGTGCAGTTGGTTTATCGGTGAAATTTTGAATTCAATGGCTTTTAAGGTGGTTTTTATAGAAAACTTAAGAAAAACCAGTTCACAGGGGGTCGAGGCTGAAATGCCTGTTAAACAGTGGTCTGGACTGAAGAATGTAGCTAGATTTGCGCGCCGAGTGCTTTGAAAATGGTTGCAGGATGACTGGTGGCGCAGGCGTCGTAAATTACATGCAGAGAGCTTAACAGGAAATTTCCGAAAAATATGAAAAAATGGTGAAAATTGGCGAAAATATGGCTTTTTGGCCTTTTTGGCGCGCTTTATGGATGACGTCAGCATGACGTCATCAAGGGGGGCCGGGTTGGGTGACGTCATCATGACGTCACCAGGTGACATGGCGGTCAATGACAGGTCCACGGGGGCGATGAGGTGGCGGCCAGGTGGACGAATGAGGGATGAGGTGAGCGGATGTGGCAGTGACGTGCACGGCAGCAGGGCGAGGGCGTGGGCGAGACAGGTATCGCAATATCAGAATGGGCCCTGTACGGTGAACGGGTTGTCAGGCGCTGCTCCGATGCAATGAGGGAGTGACATGTGTCCCGGCGTGACACCCGCCTGATGCATGCATCTGACAGATATCGGAAGGTATCTGTCAGACACGTAGGGCCTTCCGATATTTATATAGGCCATCGATCTGGAGGCATGCGATCGGACGGTCGTCGGGCGCCCAACTTGCGCGAACGGTAGCAGCTCCTTTGGTTAACCCGCGAACGTCGGGTTTGCCCGAAATGATCATCCGCCGTAGATCTGGATCCGGCTCCATCTGACAGTCATCGGGCGGGCAATCTGCACGGACAATAGAGGCCAGCGGGCGGGCAATAAACAATAATTTTCTTTGCAAACGTGGCGGCGGGACCCTCCGTGCGCCATTTGTTCCTTTTGGAGAATTTTCAATGGTTTTTTATTACAAAAATATTTCGGTCTGCCAACTTTAGAAAGAGGGTTTTTCATACATTTCGGGCATAAATCATTGGTAAAGGCGGAAACTATAGGAAGTGGGTGAAATGGGTTTTATGTAATATGAAAGGGCAGATAACCCCCGACCTTAGGATAAAGCGGGGGAGGGTGATTTTACAATGTTTTCCACCCCTTTGAGTAATTTTATGGGTTTTTAAAGGTTTTTCAATGCTTTTTCAAGGTTTTCCAAGGTAAAATGGGACTTTTGGGTAGGGAAACAGGTTTGAGGTGGGGAAAAAGGTGAGTCATGGGTTCTTGACCTTGACCAGGTGTCAAATCAAGTCCCAGGGAGAGAATATTATGGCTATAGTGCCAAGGAGGGGATATTTATGCATTGTGGGGTTTATAACCATGGTGTTTATAATAATAGGGATAATGGGGTATAGGGAGCTAAGTAGTAGAGTTAGTTGTTAACATGGAGGGAACATATGGATGAGGGCTTGGTTCAACCAAGTTTTCTTTGAAAATAACTTGAAATAAAGAGTAGATCAAAATGAAAAGATTTTTGCACAAGAAATGTGGCTTCTTAAAGCCATAAGAATACTTCAAAGATATAAATTTCTGTGCTCTGTGCATCTTGGGAAAGGGTGTTAGTAATGAGTGAAATACAGATGAAAACAAGGGAGTTAGTCATGCTCCAGTGTGTTGCTCTTGCTGTAGATGTTTCAGCAACTCTGATTTTGGAAGAGACAGCACTTCAGCAACCCCATCTACCTACCCAACTAGTTCTCCTAGCATTTTTTGTTCCTTCTTGGAGGGTGCATTTGGACTTGCAAACCCTTTGAATGCCTTTTTCTGTTCATTGGCTTTTTCTCTCATTCCCTATCTAATGCAACCCTTATTCCTTCCAAGGTCCCAGATTAGGCAGTTGGGAACCTTAGTTTCTCTACCTAGCTACTGATCTGCCAAGATTAGACAGTTTGGATAGATTTCATTCTCTATTCTACAACATGGAAATTGAAAACATGGCATGATCCAGATTAGACTGTTGGACCACCCATCAAAATTGAGTTCTTATCAAAACTAATACAGACATTGTCTTCTTGGGGAAATATGGGATCTTTGCATTATCAAAGCAGAGCATATTTGGACCTTTGATATCCAATCATGAAATATGAAACCTATTGGTATAGGTATCCAACAGGAGGATCACGTGCTAACTTGGTACATCAAGTACTCTATTGATAACCCAAATGCTAGGTTGGCCGAAATATAGACCGCACTGAATAAAGAGTTCAGTAGGCCTAAATCTGAGGCACAGTCGATTGAGGGGTTTAATGAAATTGCAATGAAACCAGGTGAGACACCTTGGGAATTGGATCAAATATTGAAGTGTAAAATCTGCGAAGCTAATATGAACTTAACAGACGGACAACACTGCGAATGGTTCGTGGCTTCCCTCCTGCCTCACCTAAGGGTTGCACTATCACAACAGAAGATTACACCTCAGGTAAAGGACTTGAAGATTTCGATAAGACTGCATGAAACATCGATGCAAGATTCGAATCTGGGGGTTCAGTAGATCCATGCGTAGGTGCAAAATCTTTGCCTTGAAATGCAAAGTTTGAAGCATGACATAACAGTTTGACCAGAGGCGTGCGAAGAAATATGGTGGCTGAAATGTAAAGGTTAGGGGCATGACAAAGACCACTGCCCAGACTTTGTGAACTATACTGCAGGAGGAGGACTAATTCCTTTGAGGCCGGAAGCCCAAGTAGGACCGAGCGTGGGACCTGCATTGTGGTGCGCTATATGTCAGGTAGCACAGAAATATATAACTGATAATTGTCATTTGCTACAGAAGTTTGTACAAAGACCGCGACAACTGTTTTGCAACTTCTGCAGGTCGGTAGGGAATGATGAGCACAACTACTGAAGTTATGAATTGATGATGGATAGAACACCCGCCTATAGAGTTCAGGTAGAAACACGACCCCCCGACCAGAGCATTGGGATGGTGTGAATAGGCTATCAGTGGCATGGACGAGGTCGAGCCATTGGAGGACCTGGCAGAGGTTAGGGAGAGCTGATATATTACAATTGTCGAGGACCAAAACACTATGCCCATGAATGCACTAACCCAACACTTCCATCGTGAAAATATTGTACTCAGTTTGATCATGAGATGGAGGATTGTCCTACACTGGTAGCGAGGATATGCGACAAAGGGGTGCTACCACCGCAGTCGACTCAGAACCTACAGATGATGAGGGCTAAGCCTCACGAAGAGGATGCGAATGTGAATATAGTACTCTGAAGTGGAATTACAATGAGCGAGGATAAGGAGAAACAACCCAAATATAGTGCATGGGTTCACAAAGCTCAAACAAAGGAGGCTGAATTTGATTTGGAGTGTGCATGCGAAACGTTCAAGGAATCAAAGAAGAGTTTCACTGAGGCCTCTACCTCAGGGAGCCAAGATAAGCCTGTTGAGGAAATGGACCCTTCTATGCTTACCACCTTTCTAGAGACCTGCATGAAGCTACTGCATGATAGCAAGGTTGTGAAGGGGTTACATGAAATTATAAATAGCTGCGTCGAAAATGCTCCAAGTGAACTGCGTGTGGTACAGAAGATTGGTAAGCATAAGGAAAAGACAGGGCGTGAGATTAGACTCACAATGAAGATAGGAGAATATGCAATGGATTAGGTTATTCTGGATCTAGGGTTAGATGTAAACATTTTTCCGAAGGAGACTTGGGAGTAGATGGGGAGACTCGCACTGCAGTGGTCTCTAATTCAGATAAGGATGGAAAATCAGCAGAAGGTCATCCCCTTGGGACGGTTGCAAGGAGTAACTATAGATATTGAAGGCACGAGTGCATTAGTTAACTTTGAAGTGATAGAAATTGTGGATGACAACAACCCCTACCTTGTGCTCCTTGGCATTGATTGGGCTACTGACATGAATGGGATAATCAACCTAAAGAAGAGAAAGATGATATTTGAAAAGAAATCGCTTTGTGTAATAGTACCCCTAGATCCTACTGAAGTATCGCGCTATACAGAACCAGTCTGCGATTATGAAAGCGATGACGATTTGGACTGCATATATAAGATAATAGTGCAAGACCAAGATTGGGTGAATCTGACAGTGGATGGCCGGATTACATGGGATCATGAGAGTTCTTGCACCTCAGACTCAGACAAAGAATTAGAGCACTGGCAGAATCAGCTACATGAAGTAACTACGCTGAGTTGTAACATGATGACCCGGTCGCTGCATTGTGTGTCATAAGAGGTAATAAATCTGCCCACTTATGATGGCTTGAATCATGTGTATGTGTTTTTGGATGCATTTGAGAGGGAAGTACCAAAGAAGCAATGCTTCAACACTTTGGATTGGGCATTGTGCGCTACGTCCACAAGATTGTGGGGTATGCACAAGGGTATTTTTGATGATTCATGTGAGTGTAGGAGGATGATGAGAACACGCTTTGGGAAGCTGAATGTATGAGTGACAGACAAGTATGACGGGAAAGATAATCCATGTGTGCACTTGGCCAAATGTGCTAAGGCTTATGGAGCAAAGCCCCAACCTAAATGGGTGCACTTGTTCTGTCATACCTTGGATGTCATCCGGATGAACTGGTACTTGGAGATAGAGCTCTCCCATGGCACAGGTGAATGGGATATTCTGTGCAAAGGATTCATAATGACGTTTAGCTTTGAAGATGGGTTTGACTGTATTGACGAAGCGCTACAAGTTAAAGCAACAATATTTAGGGTACCGCAAGATCCTTTGGATTTGATTCAACCTGATTGGACTACTCAGTTGAGCCATGCGTTGGAATGCTATAACGTGACTACTGAAGAAGAAGACCAGGATCAACAAAAGATTAATATCCCTGAAACTGAGGGTCACTACAAGGTTGAGGGACCGCAGATCAAGAATCCTGATATAATCGCGCCACTAAAAACGAAACAGGTATATTAGTATGGAGGAAGAGCCCAAATTCGCGCAGATTGGAGATTTGTGGGATGATTCAATGATAGATAAGGTCGTCGAATTCCTCTGCGAATACCAAGATTTTTTCCCTACCAAGTTTACGAGGTTAGAGGGAATAATAGGGGACCTGGGTGTTATGAATATCACACTAAAACCTGACGTGAAGCCGGTTAAGCAAAGACCTTACCGTCTCAATTTGAAGTATAAGGAGAAATTCCACTTAGAGTTAGATAAGATGCTCATAGTAGGCATCATTAAGCCCATAGAAGAATCTGATTGGGTAAGCCCAATGGTGGTACACGAAAAGAAGAAGAAAGATGAAATAAGGATATGCGTAGATCTCAAGAAGTTGAATGATGCTTGCATACATGATCCTTTCTCGACTCCATTAATCGATGAGGAATTGGATAATGTAGGTGGCCAGGAAGCATACTTCTTCACTGATGGGTTCTCTAGGTACCATCAGATCAAAATCATTCCTGAAGATAAAAGCAAGACGACCTTCACGACTGAATGGGGATGTTTTCAGTACACTGTAATGTCATTTGGATTGAAGAATGCGCATGTGATTTTACCACGCGTAGTCATTGATGCCTTCAAAGAATTCATTCATAAGTTTCTAGAGGTGTACTTTGATGAATGGATTGTGTTTGGGTTGGTAAAGTGCCATCTGGAAAGTTTTCTCTTAATGCTAGATACTTGTCGAAGGTACCATATTGTGCTCAATTTGAAGAAATGTTTGTTTTGTGTTCCTTTTTGGACTCTGCTAGGTCATGTGGTTTGTAGATAGGGACTGATGGTAGATCCCATGAAGATTGTAGTGATACTTAACTTGGAAGCATTGAGGAGTGTAAAACAGTTGCGCACAACCTTGGGACATGTTGGGTACTATAGGAAGTCTATCGAGCGCTACGCCTAGATCACTGCGCCTATGGAGAAGTTGTTGAAAAAGGATGTCACATTCTGTTGGAATGAGGACCGTTAGAACAGCTTGGATGTATTGAAAGGAAAAATGGTGACCATGCCAATTTTAGTCTTCCCGGATTGGAAGAAGGAGTTTCATGTACATGTAGACGCATCATGTATAGCACTAGGAGAAGTACTGACACAAGCTAGCGGAGGAGAATTGGATCATCCTATAGCGTTCGTAAGAAGGAGGTTATCCAGGGCTGAGAGGAACTATTCCACCACCAAGTGCGAAGGATTAGCAATGGTATACGTGCTCTAGAAGTTTAGATACTATTTGCTGGGTGGACACTTTAAGATGTATACGGATCATTCTACATTGAAATGCCTGGTCAATAAGCTTGTGTTGGGGAGGGAATCTATAGGTGGTTGTTATTGTTCCAGGAGTATGATTTTGAGGTTGTTATGAAGCCTGGAAAATTGAATGCGGGACCAGACCATCTGTTGCTCATCAAAACGGGGGAGGAGCCCACTAATTTGGAGGAGGGATTGCCTGATGCGCAACTATTTGTAGTGCATGTTGCGGATGGTCACTTTGAAGAAATCATACACTTCCTAGCGACAGGAACTGCCCCACAAGGCTACACCATCCAGTAGAAAAAGGAGTTAGTGGTATGCACAGAAGACTTTTCTATCATTGTCGGACATCTGTACAAAATGGGGTGTGATGAAGTATTACGATGATATGTATCGGAGTTTGAAAGGAGCAGTACCCTCATGAATCTTCATGGGGGCACTGTGGGAGGGCATCACGTAGGAAGGGCAACTGCAGAAAAGATTCTATGAGCAGGGTTGTGGTGGCCAACCCTCCATCAGGATTCAAAAGATTACTGCAAGGCATGTGATGTGTGTCAAAGGACTGGTAGACCATCATGGAGAGATGAGCTGCTTCTAAACCCACAGACAATGTTACAACCTTTCAAGAAATGGGTGATAGATTTTGTGGGAACCATTCAGCCCCAAGGAAAGAAGATGGGATCGTGGTACATTATCATTGTGACTGAGTATTTGACTCGATGGGTGGAGGCACATCTTGTGAAGGACTACAAGGGCGTAGTTGCCGCGAAGTTTCTCTTTGATTATGTACTGACGCAATTTGGGTGTCCAAAGATTTTGATGAGTGATTGCGTTACATACTTTTCGAACGAAACAATTAGTGAGTTGAAGGAGGAATTTCAGGTATATCACCAGAAAAGCATGCCTTATCACCCACAGGCTAATGGGATGGTGGAAGCATTCAATAAGGTGCTAGAGAATGCGTTGATGAATGTTTTCAATGCTCAGTGAAGTGATTGGAACCTACGCATACGTGCCATACTATGGGCCTATCGAATGAGATGCAAAAAGTTGACTAGGTAGACACGCTTTAATCTTGTATATGGTGTTGAAGCAATGATTCCCATGGAATACATTGTGCCTAGTCTATGCATAATGACACTCATGGGTATGATGAATCGCATATTTCTGGAAGAGAGGCTCACGTAGCTTGCTGAGATTGAGGAAGAGAGATTTTTGGTTGGATTTCACCAACAGGTCCAAAGGTAGCGCGAAAAAGCATGGCATGATTGGCACATTAAGTTGCGCACCTTTAAGGTAAATGATGTGGTTTTGTTATATGACAACAAGTTTGATAAATTTCTAGGGAAATTGAGAATTCACTGGCTAGGGCCCTATGTCATTAACGAAATTACCGACGGTGGAGCAGTTTAGTTGGTTAAATTGAATGGAGATCCATTCCCAGGAAAGGTGAATGGCAGCCAATTGAATCCATACACTGGTGATCTGGCCAAGTGACTATAAGAAGGTAACATAGTCTTAGCACTCTAGATAGCTAAAAGGAGGCGTGGGACTATAAAATACACTGGCCAGGTTGGGGAACTACACGATTGGAGGATTGTGCAGAACACGGAGATGTCACAGGGTTCACGACAGCGCGGAGTGAGCTATGCTACCTGGGGAGAAATCACGCAGGTCAGCCGGAAAGTGACTGTTAAAGTCACTGTTCATGATTTAAGGATAAGAATGTGGCCAAATGGAGTGGGTGACCAACATTTAAGACAAAATTTATAGGTAAGATACTTGGAAATCTACCACCAATCCGGAATTAATGAACTGAATGTGGGGGGAACATTCGGATTTGAATTCAAAATGGCTTATAAATTACAAGTGGAGGCCCAACGAAAAACACTTGGCATTTTGAACATTGAGTTGGTGAGATCTTAGATGTGCATGATCCACACATTCCTCAAAGCATTGCTTAACTGCCCAATGTTTAATCAATTTCGAGAATCCAACCGCAATTTCATCAGTGATTTTATCCCAATATTCGAAGCTATGGATGCCAAAGCAGTGATAGTCAAGGGGGTTGTGCCGAAGGTTGTTATGGAGGTAGAGGGAGCTACTCCAGAGGTTGCAGAGGTATTAGTTGAAGTCCCTAGGTCACCACGGATGCCTAGACTGAAGCCTACCCCAACAAAGGAAAATGCGAAGGGTAAGCAGACTGCGATACCAATGCACACATCGCCTAGAAGAAACCCACAAAAGGACAAGCCAACCACACAAGAAAAGGGAAAAACCATTAACTTGGAGTGAAAGGAGGAAGAAATTGAAGACATCCTGATGGATGATGAGGATTTGGGGGAGGAAGTGGAGGAAGTTGAAGTTGAGGGTTCTGACCCTATCACTAAGTTGCCCGAGTACATCCCTCCGTGCAAAGGCAAGACCAAAGTGCCGAAGGACATTAACGAAAGTAAGGTCACCTTGCACACACCTCTACTACCGGATGAGATTGTCTTTAAAGGACCATGCTTGCGGCAGGTTCCTCTGGTTAAACTGGAATATTGGGACTTAGCTGACCATGAGAAGTTCCCTCACTTGGCGACAAAATAACTAATGCACCACGTTGTTCACACAACCACCGGGATGACTACATTGGAAGCGTGGAAGTGGCTCAGGGGAATAGACAAAGAAGGTCTGCTCAACCTTCTATGGGTGTTGCACAACAATCACACACCCATTACAATATTGGTCATCAAGCAGTTGTTATGCTTGGTGCATGATGGGTGTCTATGGTTGGAGGAGCCGATACCCATCACCGACAAGTTGATCCATAGGATCACGTGACTTCCATATACAAGGGAGAATCCAACCATGATGTTTGGTAGAAAAGGTGGTGAGTGGGCCCTCGCAAAGGCCATGAAGGAGAAATTCAAGCTCATGAAGAAGTCGCAAGGCTATGCCATCTCAAGTATCTGTGACCCTACGGTCAAGGTGGCCATGCAGATCTTGGTACGAGAAGTTATGCGGAAGTGTCGCGCAGATGAAGTGTTGACACCCATCATTGCTCTTGCAGCCTAATGCGCCAAAGGAGTCCAATTTAATTGAGTGCACTATCTCTACGGTGAGTTCCTTATGAACTGCTGTGAGGCGCAGGAGCTCAGAAAGACCTTCCACTATGTGTGGCTCTTGCTGTCTATTGTGCTGGTAGCCTAAGAGTTGCCAGAAGATAGTCAATTCCGCTCAGTCATGCCAGACCTACCGGAAGCAGTGAAGTATGCTTCATTGTGGGTGACCAAGGATGCTCAGTGCATCAAGGATAACAAGATCTTCTGGATCTTGATGGAAATGAACATATGAATGGCTATCAATCACAAACCACGACTGTCACATACTGTGTTTGCCAAACTGTAGGAGTACACGAAGTTCAAGGAAAATTTATGTGCGTATCAATCAGGGCATAGAAGGACCCTGAGCAGACATGGCATGACTTGCCTTACTTGGCAACAGACGATGTGATTGGTGCAGTTCTTGATCATTGGTCGATAGAGTGGCGCAATGCCTCTGACTTGGTGATGGGGTTGAGAAAGTCCACCGCGCATCACAAAAAGGGGGAGGCCAAGTTTAAGATGGCACAGCTGGCCGAGAAAAGGAAGAAGCAAGCTACTGACAAGGCCCAGGTAGAGCGTGAGGCTACCCAGCAGGCAGAAAAGTAGACAGGTGAAATAGAGTGTGGCTCTGACAAAGGCACGAGTTTTCCTCCGCCTGCAACAGAGGAAGAAACGGACGAGAAAACAAAGTAGCATGGAGAGAACCCATAGACGGTGTCATACCACATAAAACGTCCAAGAGAACAAGAAAAATTGGGGTCACAGAAGAAATCCAAGGCCAGTAAGGCGTCACTAGACCCAATCACCCTTATAGAGGGAGATTTGAATGACATTGGAGACATGGTGCAGGATATCATCGCGAAGGTACTGTAGAATTTTGAGTAGCAACAACAACAACTATTGGGGGCCATCTAGATAGGTCTGCATAAGCTACAGATCCACATGTCGTAGGCTAGCATGGTGTCCACCAACCTCGCTATTGGTACTTCAGAAGCTATCGAGATGTTGCATGCGAAGGACCCCCGAGCAATAGTGTGTCGGATGGAGCACTGACCAAAGAAAATTATGCTGACATGCCCACTATCAGCACCATTAATGGAGTGGGGTTAAACTTGGCATCGCTCCCTAGCGAGGTGCTCCACCTACTGCAAGATGGAGTGATCGTGGAGCTAAGGGCCTGTGAATAGTGTATTATGCAGGTGATCAATGAACAACAGATCAATAATGTTCAACTGGCCCTATAGTGAGACTCTTCCATCACCATCGTGACCACGGTAATTGACCATAACAAGCGCATATTTTAGGTCATGGAGGAGGCATGCCGAATGGTCTCGGAGTTTTCCATTCTTGAGGGAGAACCAGTCGAGGTGTGTATTCGCAAGCTTACTATAGGGGTGCATGACACTCGCACAGATTTGGCTAAGGTTCAGCTATAGCTGAACCTAGATATTGTAGAGTTACAGTTGAATGCCTAGCCTTAAACTCTGCCAGAAGTAAAGGAGTAGCGTACAACCACTGTCACTGAGGCGATAGCGACGGTAGAAATTGCGGTAGCATACTGCACATGACTTTTTGAATAGTTGTTCGAGGTCCTGACAAGCCTACAAGAGGATCCTAATGTACAACGACTGGAGATAGGGATGTGAGAACTGCAATAGCGCTATGATGAAGTAAAAGGTACAACACACACCATCGCTCTCACACAGAGACTGGTGAAACAGTAGGAGGCCAAAATGTTGAAAGGATAGGTAGATGCAGCACAACACAAAGAGGCAATATTGAAGGTGCACTTGAAGCCCTGTTTGGACAAAGATTATTCCGTCATGACCTCTATTGAAGGAAATCTTTGTAATCTGCAAGCGACTCAGCAGAAGCTTCAGGCTCACAGTTCAGGACCAGCAAGAAAGCAGTTGGTTGAAGAAGTGAAGTAGGTGGCCACACAGTGCACTACCGAGGTTGCCGTCATACAGGTCGAGCTGAGAGGTCTTCACACCAAGATCTCTACACCCACAGAGTGACTCGAGGGCAAGTCATCATGTTTATGTTGGGGGCGTATTGGGAATGGGTTCCCCCAAGAGTAGTTTTGGGGCTAAAAGCCCATGTTTTGGGATAATTTTGCAATAAAGTCGTAAAGTCTCCACATTTTGTGGTCTCGGAGCACGAAGGTGTCAAGAGTCATAAAGGGTTTTCCTCCCTTATTTTGTAAAGTGTAAAGTTCACTGTAAAGATCCACTCATGGTCTGTGGACCATGCGATTGTATAAAAAGGAGCTAAGTAAGTAAGCTCTAAAAGAGCAGGAGTAGCGAAGAAGGAAGCATTGGAGTTTTGGTAGAGAAGTCTAAGTGTTTTGGGTCTTAGCATAGGTAGAGGCTCTACATCTGAGTGTGCAGAGGCCTAGGGTGGAAGTCCGCAACTGAGTGTGCAGACCCCTATAGGTGTGTGTGCAGGGCAGATAGAGTTTTTATTAAACTGGAAGATATCAATAAAGAGAAGTATTCTGTAAATTTTTTGTATTTAGTTGTTGTTAATGCATCTGATTATATTACGTTTTGGGTTTAATTTACAATGTTCATGTGATGTGCAAATATATGTGATTGTATCAGTTAATTGAATGCAAGTAAGGATATGAGTTTACATGGCGCTAACTATGATTAATTAATAAGATAAGTAAAACACTTGAGATATTTGGGAACCTATACAATACATTGTCATAGCTGCGTGAAAATACCTAGACCACGGGTTAGGGCTGAGTGATGGTTAATCGTACAACTTCGCGGAGGTACTAACGAGCGAAATAAAGGGTAGACTAGCAGAGCCGTAAGGCTTAGGGACTTGTGTGAAAGTAGGGGTGGAGGGTATAAACCAACATCACAACCATCTCAGGGTGTGGAAACTCAGTTCTAGCATCCCCCCATACTTCTTCGGGTGAGACTTCGATCCGCGTTCTACGGGCTGATGCCGAAAGGGCCAATAGTGTAGGGATTTTTTTGGCTAACTAACGTTGAACCTGGGCCAGGCCCCACAAAGCCAACAAGATGGGCTAAAGAAAAAGCATGGAGATCACCCCCATGGAGACACATTTGATGGAATGAATAAAGATGACTAAAGTGGATTCTCGTTCAAAGGGAGAAAATCTCCATAATATCCCTTCTCCTATTGACATTTTCATTATATACTCTTTACTGCTAAAGTATGATTTATTGGCTTAAATAGACAAATATCTAACATTGATTATCTGCAACAAAGTTATGATATGAGGTGAGATAGCTTTCTCTTACTCTAAGCCTCATCCACATGGAATAAAGCCTACAAGTGCAATTGTAACCTCCCAGTTGCTTAGAAGAAGTCTCAAGGGTTCGACCAAGGCACTAAGATAGTTATGGGAAGATCCAACCGCATTCGCTCACTTAAAATGCTTTAGAGAGTGATTGGGAAGCCTTAGTCACTCACATAACCTCTTTAAGCGTGCACCGACAGTCTCCCAACTATCTACAGGGAAGGCCTATGGGTGTCACTATGCTTGTTGGAGACAAAAATGTGCATGAAATCATATGTTCACCTGAAGGATGTCAGTCCTACATATGTGGAGTAGAAAATAAAAAGATCTTTGAGCAAGAAAGCTTGAATGTTTACTATAATATGAATATATATATATTGAACTTGTGTTTGTAGGTGACTGAGACACGCATATAGATACAACATTACGTTTAAAGTTTGTTCTACAAGAGTTTGACATGATTTGGTTGCTTAATATAGACAAGCAGTGTTTGGAATTTTGTCATGATGTCTGATAATGACTTAATATTAGATATCATTTTTTTTTGGGATTCAACTGCGTTAAGAAATTAATTCATCTATGACCATTTCCATGAGACGTATTCGTAACTGACTAATTTATCATGACTTGATATGTTTTGGACTATAGATCTATCTATGATAGCAAAATTGGGATTTGAACTAATGATTTGATTTGATGATTGATGATTTGCCTTGATGACAATTCTATGTGGGCATAGTGAATTTCAGTGACTAATATTGTTACTTGATAATGGTTTTGTACTAGCCTCCTCATTATTAGAAGAATGGTCGAAATATTGAAAGTTGTGATTTAGTATGAAGTAATCTCTTGATAAATTTATGGAACCTGCATGGCTTATCCATGGTGTATGCATTTGCATTTAGTGACTTATATTATGACTATGAGGATGCCTTGATTTGATATTACTTCACAAATGGAAACTTGTTTGCATGACAATAGATGAAGTCATGACCTGATGAGAGATGTACTTGTCACTTGGTCTAAAGGATATGATACTATGATATTGTGATGATTTTGATATTGGTTCTAATCTAGCATACAAACTTTGATAAGCTGGCTTAGATGATTTGATTGTACAATATTGTGAATCTGATCATATTGGTTTGGAAAAGTATTATGTTTGTAAAGATAAGTATATGTAGCAAACTCCTCGATCTTGATATCTCTTCATTGATAGTTATCTAGTGAAGTTAGGATGATGTGCTGATCCAAACCTCTACTTTACAAGTGTTCCAAGGTATGACTTAGATTTTGGATTTGGTTTTGTATACTAATGGTCTACTATTGATCGGTAATGAGCCTATGATTTTTAGTGCAAAATTTCTTGGAAGGTGTACCAAAAACACTTCACTTAAGTCACTAGGAGACAAGTGACCCTAACAACAAGTTGATGGCTACTGGCGATTCAGATCTACAGTAAAAATGGAGAGCATGAAACAAAGGTATACATGATCCAAAATAGAAAGTAGAAATATAAAATATCCAATCTAATAACCCAACTGGAAAGACTTTGAATGGATAAATATTTTATTAATAACACTTGGTGAAGGAGATCTATAGATGGGTCTGTAAGTCCCCCTTTGTGGGATGGGCCTTTTGATGTCCTTGATGCTTCAGAAAATGATTCACTCTCTCAATATGTTAAAAACCCATACAAAAAGTGGAGAACTCAAAATTGGAGCTCAAAGATAAAAGACGATAATGTTGACGATGATTATGATCATGGTGAAGAATGAATGAAAACACTCCTATATATAACAAAGTATGGAGTTAATCTCGAGAATGGATAATAATAAAATAATATTAACCAAATTCATATCTAACCGCTTGGAATAGTTTATTATATTTATTGGAGAGGTAAAAGATATTTAAAATGGTTAAATATCTTTATTTAGAAATAAATAACAAATAAAATGATTTATTAATTATTTTGCGAGAATTAAGAATGGTATGAAATCAAAATAATTATTAAATAGTGATTTAATAACCATTCTAATAAAAGAATAAGGAAAATTAAATAAATAGTGATTTATTTAAATATTCCTAAGGGATTTAGTCAAATGTGACAATGAATAATTATTTAAATAATGATTTAATAATTATTCCTAGAGAAAATTAAATAAATAAATAATGATTTATCTAATTATTCTCATGTAGTTTTCTTATTTAAATCAGAAAATAATTTAATAGAAGTGGTTTATTGAATTATTTTCCACAGTGAAAGCAATTTTACTATGGTAAAATTAAATCTACATGGTGTATTACAATCCACCTAGTTAGAAATTCCTAGGTGATCATTTTTTGGTGATAACAGATTGCCCTGACACGTATGAGTGGTAGGAGAAAATCGTATGACCAAAATATGTTGTATATCACACTTCCACGAGACACCAATAGGGGAGTCAAAGAGAGAGAGATAACTGAAGCAACCCAAGGATGAACAAATAATGGAGGGGGCGAGATGTACTAAAATGATAGAAGTATCCTTTTTTGTGGTAGTACATGATCTCAAATGGGGGGGCGGGGAGGCATACCCATACCATATGAGATAACTATGTACAAAGAATAATGATGAGACCAACAATATGGGACTGAGTTACAAAGTACATGATACATGATACACTTGCATCGATGCGCCAAAAAATGATACAATAGATCCCATATAAATAATGCGCCTAGAAAAACATAAGCTGTGATTGAATATAATAACATCTCAGTACATGATACATAATGCCCTTCAAGTTTACATGAGGAGGAGGGATCACAACCAAGGAAGCCCTGTTGAATAAGAAAGGGCTTTAAAGATCTGTATGGATCATCTGAGGGAGACATGCATGCTATGGGCGCTGCAAGTGGAAAAAACTAAACCCATCACATCTGCGTAGCTGCATCTGAGGCTGCATCAACATTTGTGGTCATCAAGTCATGTGGGGGGCTACCTGAAGGGCCACCCCCTCATGAGGCCTGAAACATCTCACACACACTCGGAAATCACTGTGACAATCATCTAGATCACTGAACCATCAAGTGTATGAATCTCAATCATGCGATAAGGAGGTGATATCGAGCACGTGAGAAACAATCAAGTCAAAGGAAAATAATGAGTCCTTTTGCTTGATCTGACGCATCGAACAAAGATGGAATCTAGAATCAAGGTACACTACCCTCTAGAATACTCTTATGGAATAAATGTGCTAAGGTCGACAAAAGAGAGCCTGCCAGAGTTAAGCCAATGAGGAATCCTCAACAAAGGCATGAGGGAACATAGAAGAGTGAGTGATGGACTTACACCATAGATGATGATGGAAAGAAACAAGATGGGTGGAAGACTGACAACTTACCTTGTCAAAGCATAATAAAAATGGTTGACTTCGCAGTGATTGACTCGATTCCAGAGGGGATGGTAGATGACTCAAACAAGGGTTCGGAAAGTACAAAGTAGATGAACTAGAAGCCATAGATGAGTAAAATGGAAGGGATGCAACACGACAATGAATGAAACAATGTAACGAGACTCAAGGGGACATAGAACAAACTCCATAAGTATAAGGGTGACACATCTCAAATGCTCTAAACAAGAGTGACTCAATGATGCTGCCACAGAGGGGGGTAGAGGGAACCAAGAAAACATGAGTAAATGATGGTTACTCATGACAAAAGTCAACACGTTAGTCAACCAGTGCAAAGGTAAAGTGGTACCAGAGTATGGGTTGATCAAATGAAGAGATTTATTTTTAATAAGCGGCAAAGTGAGACCTCATGGAAAAAATGGCTTTCATGTGAAGTTTCAAATTACCAAAAAAAACGTAGAGGATCATTACAAAACTCGATGAGAGCTTTCAAACAATGCTAACGGTTCATCAAACAGAGTTACGGTTTCATCGCAATGGGCGGCAAAAAAACTACGGTTTTTCCTATAAAAGGGATTTTTGCCTCCAAATCCAATTCACTTTCACAATGAGTTGTGGAGAATTTGGAGAGGAGGAGAAGGCCCTAAATCTTGTGGAGATCGTAGCAAACAAACTGACAGTTGGGATAAAGATTTGCAAGTTGGAGGTAGTTGGCCTAACCTTACTCGTCATTTTTGGTGGATTAGATTTTCATATTAGCGCTTGAATTTTATGTTGGGGATGCCTGCTCATACTTAAGGTCACAATGCATTTTTGGGGGCCTAATTTGCACTCTAGAGCACAGAAATGGGGCCCACAAGTGAATCAGACAATTTTTTTAGGGCAAAAATTGTGTTCTAGGGTGAGAGGATGGGCAGGACTGGTAGTCTACTAGAAGTTGAAGCTAAGTACTAGTCATGAATGCCTTTGACTCTAGATTGAAAAAACATAATGGTATTTTTCAGGTATGTTAGAGTTAAAGATATTACGGTGAGAATGATATTTTGGGTCCCTCCATGCTAAGATTCAGGGGAATCAAACAATTCGATGGATGTTAGCATGATATGGCATGCTGGAGTTCTTAGAGAACCCTTTGATGAGGGCTGTTGAGGATAATGAGTTACTAGGAACTAGATCAAGAGGGCCTAGGATCAATATTGTGATCAAAGACATTTATTTTTTGACAGGACTCCCGCCTTTGGTGGTGGTAGGGGAGGTACATCTAGTGCCACCTTGTGGGAGGCATATTAATGATTTTGTTGATCATCACTGTGTACTTGAGAGTTGTGAAAAGGTCATGACCATATAGATTAATGACTTGGAGAGGCCTGAGAGATGAGCTACATCTGTAACAGTGTTATAGATCTGTGGTAGTCATGCCTTCCACCATATCACTGGAGGGAAGATGATGTTGGTGGAGAGTGTGTTGGGAGGGACCTACTATAGATGGGCCGAGATGATCCTGTCATTGTTGAAATGATAGTTGACATTATGCAGGTAGAGGAACAATTATAGTTCTTTGTTTGGGACAATTTTATGCTCACTCTCCTTTGAGAAGATCCCCACTATATGACCTCATGTTCGGATCCATGATGGGGGCCCACAGGAGCCCAGGATGCACCGTTGGGGGTAGCTACTGAGATGAGGAGGTGGAGGGGGATTTAGATGAGTGTTCTGACATGCGTTTTTAACTCATTAGGACTAGATGCCACTATACATAGATGACTATCCATACAATGACATGAACTATCATGGGGATCCTGACTTACCACTTTCACCAGGACAAGCATGGGGGCCAGATGGTAAGTGAAAGTTGCTATATATTTGATGCATTTATAGTTTAAGAAATATGTGTACGTGGTACTGGTTTCTAAACTTTGTGGTATGCAGATATAGCACTAGTGGGGCTAGAAGGATACACAGGATGAGCCGCAACACCTAAGGCTACAGATTAATGTGGTACCTCATCATGACAGAGACCAAATGATGGTGCTATACTGGAAGATATCCGACATAAATACGACATATTACTAACCAAAGTGACAAATCACCGATGGCATGAGCTAGAAAATCGGTATACAAATGAGTGCACGAGTCTTCCCTTGGAGTGGCTAGGAATCATGTAGTGCATGGCGATGGCCGGTTAGGGAATACAAGATCTATATGCTGGGGGAATGGAGTCATTGGCTTGGTAATCCCCAGATGATTGTGATTAGGCATAGGGACATCTAGGTCCCCATTTTTGTTTTATGATAACATGCGAGTGAGCATTTCGGATGTACTCTTATAGTAGTGGACTGAAAACATTGTATGATGATACATATTTATGATTATGCCTGTTTTATATGAAAATTGTGGTTTTCTATTTGTTTATGGATGTATTCTTACATGTGATAAATTCCAATTTAGAATGTTATTTGCAATGGTATCTACATAGTGATTCTAGGATCTAGGAACATGATTGAATGAAATCGATTCAAATTCATGCGCCAAAATCTTAAATTGTAGATATTTTCTAAATATGACAAGATTATGCACATGATAAACGTCATTCAGTTACATGACAAGTAGCAAGGAATCTAGACAAACATGAAGGTGAAGGATGTGATGGTCAAGGGAATTGGCTAACAAACCTATCACAACATCCTATTCGGCCTGATTATTTGTGGCAGATTCAATGCAAACAACGTTGGAGTGGATTGAAGAATGAAAGGGGGTGGAAATGGCCCAAGCTGTTGAGGCAAGATTCCTAGTGAAGTGACTCACACCATCATCAAAACCAATATAGGGTGTGGATGATGGATCCATATGAAAGACGCAAGAAGACAATGCATAAGAATGTGGGGGATGCAACCTACCTAAATGGAAGAAGAAAGAAAGCTATGCATGCATTTCAATGGGAAATGCTATCGAAAAAATTTATTGAGGTAGAGTGCATTTCGAGGATTGGGAAGGATGTCTCCCTTTGGATCCTCTAACAGGTACGCCCCTTTACAAAAAACTTATGAATGATATAAGACCCTAGCCATAATGGTTCAAACTTCCCACGCCCTAGGACATCCTAATCTTGGTCATACACAAGAATAAGATCATCTTCATGGAAGGTATGAGGGTGGAATTTACGGTCATACTAAGATTTAATTCCTTTTTGGCCACTTCGATGGTTTGCAATGCAACATGACGATATTCCATAGTGCGCTCAAGCATGATAAGTCATTTTTCTAAGGGTTGGGTGTCTGGGAGAAGTTTGACGACAAGGTGAAGGGAAGGGATTTCAAACTTGATTTGTAAAACTTCCTCCTCTCCAAAAATGAGGTCGAAAGGAGTGAACCCAGTGGCTGTCTTGACAAAATCTTTGTAGGCCTACAAAGTAGGGAAGATAATTAAATGTCATTTTCTCATGTGTTTATACACTGTCTGCTGAAGCATATTCTTAATGATCTTGTTGACACCTTCAACTTCGCCATTTCCTTAGGGATAATAAGACAACAAATATTGATGTTCAAATCCCAACAGAGAACATAGCTCACTCCATATTTTATCTTTAAAGTGTTGACCATGGTCAGAAACCAATTGTTTTGAAACCCAAAATTGAGTGATAACATGGTTGAAAAAGAAGAGGGTTGTAGTAGCTGTAGTGTTATTGAACATTGGCCTCACTTCAACCCATTTGGTAAAATAGTTGACGACCATGATAATATACTTGTGGTTATAAGTGGATGGGGTTCAACACTCTAAAAAGTCAATAGGAAATTTACAAAAAGGACCATTTGTGACAACTGGATGGAGGGTACAAGGTAGAGCTCATGCCTTAGGGGAATATAATTGGGAATTGGGACAATGTTTGACTACCTCAATACAATCACTAAAGAAAGAAGGCCAAAAGTACCTGTTGCGCATGATGTTTTGGATAGTGGCCATTCCCAAGAGGTGACCACCATAAGCACCCCATGGGAGGCATCGAGAACTTGCTCAACTTCAGGATGGGTGAGACAATGACAAAAAACAATATCGACATCGTGATGATATAGATCATCACCGATGAGGAGGTAGTGGGAGGCTTGATGTCTCATACATTGTTCATCATCACGAGTGAGGTGGGGGGGAAATTTTTGGGTTTGCAGATATGTAAGGATGTCACCATACAATGGATCATCTGAGGAAATGGTGAGCAAGTGCTCATCTAGAAGATCATCATTAATCAGTGGATCAGGCACACTGGTGGGAATTCATAAATGAGTTTGGCGAGGAAATTTTTTTCTTACTTTTGGGTGTGACAAATTCAATGTCATATTATTTAAGGATAACAATCAACCATGCGTACTTCCCACTGATGATCCGTCAACTCAACAGGAAAGCCATAAGGTTGTAATTGGTCACAACTTTGGTGGTATGTGTAAGGATATAATGATGAAGTTTCTGAATAGAGAACACGACTTCCAGTGTTAGCTTTTATTCATGGGAATAGGACACTGGGGGATCGTTAAGGTTATTACTGACATAATATATGACATGTTCACTTCCTATAGAATATTCTTGTATAAGAACCCTAGCAACCAAATAGGTGTATGCAAAGATGTACAAGATGAAATCCCTTTCAAATTTTGGTGGACTAATCAAGGGAGTAGATGTGAGAGCACATTTTAGGGCATCGAAAGACTGTTGAGCTTGGTCATCCCAAACAAATGGAATGGTAGATCAAAGGACTCCAAGGAACCCATGAGACGTGGTTGCATAGTTAGGAACAAACGGACGAAGGAAGTTAGCTTTGCCTTGGGGGCTTGGTAACTGGTGAAGGGTACGAGGAGGAGAAAGTTCAAGAATGGATTGAACGTTGAGTGGGTTAAGAGTGATGTTGTATTTGGACATAATGAAGCACAAAAGGTGACCAACAGGAATGAAAAAGACACACTTTAGGGGGTTAATGTGGATATTATACTTGCAACATCATAGAAACAGAGTACGCAAATCATGAAAGTGTTGCAACCGAAGTTTGGAATGAGCAGTGATATCATCGAGATATGCATGGATAATATGAGCCAAGTCGTGAAAGCAGTAGGACATGGCACATTGAAAAGTGGCCCCAACATTCTTCAAATAGAAAGGCATGAACTTGTAAGTGAAAGTTCCCCACAGACTAGTGAAAGTGGTTTTCAACTAATCGGCATAACGAATACATATCTATTTATATGTAGAGAATCCATCCCTAAAGGATAGAACCTCATGCCCCACACACTCATCAATGAACTGGTCTATGAAGGGTGTGGGAAATTTGTCTTTGGGACAAGCTTTGTTCAAATCGTAGAAGTCAGTGTAGACACGGATGGTGCCTTGTTTCTTGAGAACAAGAATGGGATTGGACACCCATGTGGTGTATTCATTGGGATAGATGAAACCAGCCTTATTGAGCTTATCGATTTAAGCTTTGATATCTTCATGTTTGGAATGATGGATAGGCACTTTTTTTTTTTGCAGATGAGTATGGAATTGGGCCAAGTTTCAATGTGATGTGAAAAAATGGCAGGATCATGTCCGGGCATTGTAGAATAAGACCGAGAGAAAACATCACAGAATTCCTTGAATAGCTTAGTGTAAGAATCAACTTCTTCTAGGGTACACTGTGCCCCCAAGACAATGTTTTTTTCGACTCGTGTTTTGTTTGAAATGTTATTTTGATGTTGGGGAAAATGTTGGCCATATTTCCTTCTTCAAAAGAATTTGGTGTAGGAATGGGATTTTTGAACCAATCAACTTCACCGTGAATGAATTCTTTGGACTCCACAACATATTGGTCATAGGTCTGCTGCGGAAGCCTAGTATGCACGAGGGTGTATATCATCCCAAGGGTAATCAAGGGTGGTCATAGCTTCCATGATGTCTTCATCAAAATGGAATATGGGCATAATAGAAGAAGAAAGACCACATGATGGCGAAGAGCTACCTGAAGTATCTTCATGAGAGACAAGGTTCACAAACACATCATCAAGGTTGTGAGACATATGACTAGTAGATGGAATATCTACCGATGTTGAGAATAGGGTGTTCATCAAAGAAGGTTCAACATAATCACAAGAGGAGACTTCAAGGGAGTTCTAAGGCATAGATCTTATGGATGACAATAGGTAGAGAATAGGAGAAATACTATTTGTCATCTCGAAATCATAGGGAGGGATCACAATGGGTGTTTGAGAGACCTCATGTTCTGGTGTAAGAGTGGGACTAGAATCTGTAGGTAATGTAGATGTGGACTCATTAAGAGCAACCTATAATTCACAAATCACTTGAAGTGTATCACAAAAATTGTCAATACGGGGACAATGATGGGAATAGTGAACATAGTTATCACACAAAATGCATGGGTGGTTAGTGCCAAACGATCTATTCTGCTTTGCTGACTCAGGTAAGGTGACACAAGCCTTAGGAATGTTAGAATTAGGGAAGGTATTAGTGACCACATCCTTAGCATGAGGGAGTTCAGGACATTTATTGGTGGCATGACCAGCTACATCACACAAAGCACAAGGAGGAATAGGCTTTGGCGACTTAGGAGGAGTTGAAATTGTTAGGGGGGACCTTGTCTTTATTTACGTTCTTCTGGGTTTTGCCCCCCTCTCCAGATGCTTTTGAAACAGGAGTAGGCTCTTGTTGAGGTTATTGTGGAACTGAAGCAAAGGCAGGGGTAGGAACAACAAGTTGGACCGGGGTCAAGGTAGTGCAAGGTTTCAATTGATTGGGTGGAGTGTTTGGAGAGGAATCAATGTACCGGATTCAGATCCCCAAGGGAATGTTGGGTAAGCTCAATGTAGCCATGACATGTGTAGAATACTCTCCAGGAGGTGGAAATAAGAATGGTATTTGAGTAGAAGGATAATGGCCTAGAGGAATGACTCCGAAATGGTTAAGGCATGGGGGAATGGTTCCAAGCAGGAATGGATTAGGAGAGAAACCATCTAAAGGAAATTAATTGTGAGGAGTAATACCGACAGGTTGGGCTAGGTCAGGAACAACAAGTTGTGGAGTTGCGGTCTACTGTGAAGACATACTGGACCCTTTGTAGATGTCTCGCGATGCTTGGAGCATGCAAACACTAGATGATATAAGCTTAGAAGGGGTAGTCAGTGACCATAGTAAGCACCAAGGAAAGTGGAATTTTTTTAGACTCCTAGATAGATAGACGAGATGGTCTTATTGTTAGCCACAAAAGAAATGTTCGACTCAGGTGAAGTCTGGGCTTCTGGATCATAGTACGTTAAATAATCAATCGTGATGATCTTTCCATTGTGGGGAAAGCACATCTTATGGTGAACTGCTAATGTGAAAACTAACATGGCATAAGTATAACTATGACCCAAAAAGATTTTATAGTATAAGGGAGCATCAATGACTTCAATTTCATTATAGACAATCTTGTCAAAAACTGTGACTGGGCAGTTGTGGTAGTAGCCAAGGGGTTGTGAAGGATGACCATCCCATGTTGAGAGAGTGATGGTGGACATGGATAGGTTAGGGGAACCAATTTTCTTCCAAACATTGGCAGCCATCACATAAGTGGAGGTGCCTTCATTGATGATACACTGCTGGACAGTTGTGTTTCTAAAGGAGACTGGTATTTGGAATGCAACGGATGAAGGTAGGGGAGGATTTTCTGACTTGTCAACATGAAAGATAATCATTTGAATGCCTTGAGGATCCAATACACCCAAGGTGGATAGTAGCGACTTTTCTGCGATGGTAATGTTTGGAGGAGTTCTAGCATTAACATGGCAACAGGAGACTATGCCAAGTCATCTACTATGGTATATGTATGGGAGACTTTGGAAGAAGAAGCATTTCGATGTAACGAACCTTTGGGGATCTTGGGAGTAACCTCAACCTTAGGATGAGGGATCAGTCAGGTACCATTGGATGTTGAAAGAGGCTCGGTAGACACTTTTGGGTCGGGACTCAATCACAGACTTAGCAGCTAGCTTGTCGTATTGGCACGATTGAGTATGAAGGTTGATTTGCTCGGTATTTACCTCAACAGAAGTCATCATAAGAATATGATAATGATGGTTACCATATGGTGGAGCTAGTTGAGCTGCCTTAGCTTGTGGAGGTTGGGAAACTATGTATCCTTGGTGAGGGAAAGGATTGGTAAGCACTGTCGTTTGAGATGAAGTAGAAGGGGGAGGAGGAGTGGTGGGCTGCAATCCTCGAGAAGCTTCTTAAGCTTCCCATACTTGTCGCATCTGTGGTAAAATAGGACAATCATGGGTATAATGAATGTATATACCCCAATAGGCACACATTTTTTTTGTGAAAAGACCCTTATTTTGCTTGGGCTGATCACCCTATTACTGGGTTGCGGGATTAGGTTGAGGACCTATTGTGGCCACCAACAACCCCCCTTCTTATTTAGTGTTATTACTAATACTAAATAAGGGGAGACCCTTAGTCAAAAAATTTAAAAAATGAATTAGTGCTTGTATTTCCTTTTTTAATAAAACTTACCATCACAAACTTGGGAAAATACCTTTGAAAAATCTAAAAAGCTTAAGTTTCATGATGAGAAATGATAAACTCACTCCTTAAAAAATATCACATCGCTGAAAGGATAATAGGATGCCTTCTTACGAGCCAAACTTTAAGATTTGCGATGCAATATTACATATTAAAAAACAAATATATCGTACGGCATGCCTTAAAGCGCACTTCTGCTGGAAAACCGCAGAAAACGTCGATATGCAATGGTGCATATCGCAAGATCGCATCTTGCAAGAAATACATTAACACGAAGTGAGCACATATAACGATTATGCGATATTGCGATATCGTGATAGAGTGGCAAAGCGATCTTACAAAAAAATAATATTGCGATATTGCGATCTCGCGATAATGTGATGTAGCAATCTGCGATATTGCAAAGCAAATCGCAAAATCGCTCCATCGCAAAATCTTTTGGCTCACTATTTGAATTTTTTTTTCATAAAACGAGACCTGGTTATGAGCTTTAATGCTAATTAATGGGTTAGTTTCCAGTTGTTAATGAAATATGGTTTTGAGTTTATCAAAGAGCCAGTTCACGTAAGGTGATATATTTTTGCATATCTTCGACATTTAAAGTTTTTCCGTCATTATTCTTTATCATTACTCTCACCTCACTTGTAAACTGCAGGAAAAAAGAAAAAAGAAATATACAAAGTAGTATACAAGATACTATGGGCAAGAAAGGCAAGGCTTCGATGCCTGGAGATAAAGAGATAGCGCCCTTGTACACAGACACTGCATGCAAAAGAGACGTGGGTATTTCCACTTGGGAAGACATGTATAAGCTACTTGAGGAAGATAATCCTAAGGTAATGGAGTTTACGACTTCTGCTAGTTCACAGGGGTCTTCCGAAGCATCAGTTGCAGATTTAGCCTGTCCGTTCCTACACCAGCTAGCGGCAAGATGCAAAATTCCCCCCCTACACAGGTGTGGTGAAATGGGTATGGAGCAGCGCTAACATCAAAAACAGACAGTTGGGACTCAGGGTCAAGAACTTATGAAATTACTATTTTCATAAAATTTGAGCTTTACCGCCACTAAAAGAAAGCACGCAAGAGGCGAAAATCGCACCAAGGAAGCCCAGATCAAGAAACGGAGGCAGTTTCCGATGCCCGATTAGCGCCTAGCTCTAATCACACATCACTGGGTAAAACTTCTTGAAATGGAAAGATTCTAACTACTCAGCTACCTGTATGCTCCAGAAATTCAGAAAAATAATGTTAAAGATAAAAGGTAAAACTTGAATCCGAAAATCAGTGGTAATGATCAGAAATATCCTCAAAGTATTTAGTGAAAACACACAGCCAATGTATGACTCTTAAAAGCATCATCAATTCTACCGAAACGATGGCGCCAACTCTCACTAATTCCATTTTTGCAGCACAGTTAAAGGTCAAAGTCGGCCAACCGACTCTTCTCAAGCAAATGATGAATGCTTGTGATGTTAAGGAGCAAGTACAGAAATAGTTAGATGTTAGATTTAATTTTAGAAATAGTTTTGCTTTATTTTGCCTAGAGAAAGCATGGTCATTTAAACCGTATCCTATGTTTTTGTAAATAAGTTATTTTTAGATGTAGTTAGTAGTATTTAAACCCTTCTCATGCATTTAGAAAAGGGTCCAAAAATTTATCAAAAACTTGTCCTCAGAACATGCACTTTTGCACCCTTCGAGGAGGTTTTGATGAATGAATGGAACAGGATTTATTGATTTTTGCATTTGATATTTGCTACTGATGTTTCATTTCTGTACTCTTAGTAGATGTTGGATTAAGAAGAGATAAATTGTTATCGCTTGAAGCTCATGAGTAGAACTAGTTATAAATGGTACTTCTATCTCTTAACTGTTTCTATCTTTTGTGTTAAAGCGATATTCAAGTTTAGTTGTTTATATATTAATGCCTCAATGCTTGAGTTATCATTTGGCACTTTTGTACGGTGATATCTATTTATTTATGCTTAATGTATGAATAGCTTATTGTGCGATATGTTTTTCCAAACTGTTTTGCCTAACTTTTTATGTGAAGTGGTTCATCTATATTGAATTCTTTTCTTATAACAATTGAATGATCTTTATTACCGATTGCTATTTGAAATCATTTTAGATCGCATAGAAGAAAGATTAAATCCCGGGTTAGTATAGACTTAGATATTTCTGTTTTCTTAGAATACAATTGCATGTCATTAGATTAAAAGTAGAATTAGAGCATCTTAATTAGGAACTGTTAGATCAGAAATATCAAATTCTACACACACACACTCATAAATTGGGAAATTGGTCCCATATCCCTAGTCGGACCCACCACACCAAATAGAAAAGGATCTGCCAACCAAGGTCCGGACCGGGTGGGTATCCCCCTTGTTGTAGACCTAATTTTTGGGGCTTCAACATATTTGGCGCTAGAAGGAGGACCTCAAACTATGAATGGCAAGTAAGTCCAAATCTAAATATCATTCTGAGAGTAAATTGCCCTCACCATCTCCACCAACTTCTCCATTGCATTTAGAATCTTTAAATCCACAGCCAGAAGTCATAGGATCAACAACCATTGCTACGAACCCTGACATTTTAGAACAATCTACTATTGAACCTCCTGAAGTTGAATCTCTGATTCACAAACTTCAACGATTTTCTATATCTCCTCCAAAATCTGATAAATTTGAAGGTAGCATGACTTTGCAATATAACCCTGCTCATCGTTTGACTATATTAAAGAGCGATCCGTTTGGTGTTCAACCAACTGAGTTACCTCTAACCACTAGGAAGAGAGCAAGGAAGTCACCTAAAGGGTCCGATAGAGAGGCTCTTTCATCATCATCATCCATCTCAAATTCCTCACCACAAAGTCAACCATCCACACCTCCACTTCAGATCATTGTCCACCAGCCTACTGGTACTTATACATCTCCTTGTCAATCATCTGGAGTCATAATATCCTCATCTTGTCAACCTCAGGGATCAGCTTCTGCACTTCTCTCCGTTAGTGGATCAGCGATGGCCCAATCTCCATGGAACAATCCAGGGGCAGTCTTAATGCCTGTGCCTTTGAGTCAGTTACCACCCCATCCTGAAAATTGGCTGCCTAAGTTCAATCCTGACGAAGGAATGCTAGCGGAAGAGCATATTAATAACTTTATGCTATCCATAAATCTTAATGGAGTTACTAACAAAGATGTTGTCGTTCAACTTTTTCCTTATACTCTTTTGGGAACAGCCAGATCATGTTATTTTTCATTACCATCTAGATCTATCACTAGTTGGGACATCTTCTAAGAACAATTCCTTATTAAATTTGATGATGATAGGTCTACGACAACATTGATCAGTGACTTGTCAAACCTTAGAGCCGAGTCAAAAGAACCTATCAAAGATTTCAATTCACGTTTCAATAAACTGTTAAACAAAATTCCTACTGCTTCCAAGCCCAACGAAGAAGTGCGAAGTGAATGGTATATCACTGCTTTACCATCAAACATAGCAATTTTCGTGGACAGGGCTAACAAGACAACTTTAGCCGAAAATATGAATGAAGCAGTAGTTGAAGAGAAGCGTATTATAGCCCTTGAAAAGAAAACTGCGATGGAAGAACAAAAATCAAAGAAGGTTAATTTCAGAGAGGATCCCAAGAAAAAGCAATTGAAAGATCCATTTGATTTATAAGGATTGCAAAAAGTTTTGAAGACTATGTCTAATGAGATGGTCGATATTAAGAAACAAGTGGCAGAAAATTCTTCAAAAAATCCATACAAACCTTTTAAAAGAAACCCTTTGGCTGACTCAAAGCCCCCCAATGCTATTACGAGTGCTGAATCTGAAGAAGAAGAAGAGGGAATCACTACTGAAGAGCAAACTGATGATGAAGAAGTTGTAGAGTTACAAGGAATGTGGGATTTCATCCTCCCACAAGAAGAAGATAAAGAAGCATTCCCGGTTAGTATGCGAAGCAGAAATCAGCTTGATCCTCCTCAAACAACCCCTAAGCCAAAGAGCGCAAGCTCGTCGACAAAGGATAAAGTCGCAACCAAGAAAACGACACCTAAAGCGACTCAAACTAGCCCAATCCAAATAGATTCATCTACTCCATCTAAAATGCTAATCATTTTGGATGAAATGGAGTACAATATTATAGAAGATATGAGAAAGACTAGGTCCAACATCACCCTTTACGAATTGAGCAAGTTAAAACACCAGGAAAAGATACTTATGAAAGAATTACATGCTGTCCCAGTTGTACCTTTGCCTGCCGCTATAATTTCTCAAGCCTCCCACGATATGGGAAGAACTCTGACTAACGCAATTAACAAAGTTGATCCAAACGACATTGCATCAATTGGAGGTAGATCGAGATCTCATACTCCCCCGTTTCTTCTCACTTATGAAATTTTTAATAAAAATGTGCATAATTTCTTAGTGGATTCAGGAGCTTCATCGAATATTTTACCAAATTCAATATGTACAAAATTGAACGTTCAACCACAAAAATCTATTGTGCACATAATCCAGCTAGATAGATTGCAAGTCGAAGTGATTGGCGAATTAAATCAAGTTACCATAAGGTTGTCATCCAACCCAAAGGTATGTCAAGTTATCGACATTTTAGTTGCTGATATTCCAGAATTTTATGGTTTAATTCTTAGTAGATATTGGTCAGAAAAACTTCATGGATATTTCGCAACTGACTGGTCACACATGTGGCTGCCTTACAATGGTAAGCCTAATCAAATAAAAGTTGAACGAGAAAGACATCAGAAATACTATTAACAGAGCTAGAGGGAGAGAATGAATCGGTGGCATACAACAATAGTATTATTGGCAATTACTCAGTAGATTCTTTCCTAGGAAATTTTAATGCTCATACGTCACCTTATTTAGAACATTTTGTTTTATCCAAAGTCAAAAAAAAATCTTGAACAAATAGTTCTAAATCCATTAATTTTGTAGATAGTCCTGTGAATAAATATTTATTTTGGAAATTATTTTTTGATGGTGTAAATCTAATGAAGGAGCAGGAGCAGGATGCATGCTAGTTAGTCCAGAAGGAGATAAAACTATGTTAACTTGCAGACTCGAATTTGATTGAACCAACAATACCTCAAAATATGAGGCTTTAGTCCAAGGGTTGTACAGAGCAATCGGATTAGACGTCAAATACGTTCAAGTTTTCGAAGATTCTAAAATTGTAGTCAAACAAGTACGTAATACTAGACATTGTTTATCAGGTCATTCAAAACATTATCAATCTTTAGTTCAAGATCTGACTGAACACTTTATAGGATTTAATATTTCATCAATTCCTAGACTCCAGAATGCAAGTGCAGACCTGTTAGCTAATGTAGCTTCCAAACTTATCCCTTCAGAAGATTTTAGCCCTGATAGATTTTTAATAGAATTAATTTTTAGACATTCTATTCCTGATAACATTACAAATTGGATAATTTTTAATGACGATCCTGACATCGTGAGTTTTCTCACATCTGAAGGATCCTACATGAATCAAATAATTGACGAAGACCAGCATGACCGACAATTGCAACAAGATAGCACTAGCAATGTGATACCTAAGTCAGTAGTCAAGTTAGAAGACCTTTATGATTCGAAAGATCGGTTTAAGATATCTACCAATTCGAAAGTCCAAAGTTCAACTTTGAACTACGAATTAATAAATCTAGGAACCAATACCAAACCACAGAACATCAATCTAGGTCTTGGCCTAGCTCTTGAAGAAAAAATAGCATATATTCGTGTTTTGATACAATACAAAAATGTTTTTGCTTGGAACTATGATGAAATTAAAACGTATGACACCTCCATCATCCAACATACTATTCCAATGATAGACAATGAAAAACCGATCCAACAGAAGTTGAGAAAAATCCATCCCAATCTAGAAAACCAGATCAAATCTGAACTCAACAAGCTATTGAAAGCCAAAATAATCTTTCCTGTTCGAAATTCCAAATGGGTCTCAAATATGGTTCCCGTTAGAAAGAAAAATGGAGATATCAGAACCTATATTGACTTTCGAAATCTTAATAAATCCTACCAAAAGGATAATTTTCCTTGCCTCCCATGGAACAAATATTGCAGGCAGTCACTGGGTCAGAATTAATGTCCTTTTTAGATGGATTCTCAGGATACAATCAAGTGTTGGTACATCCTGATGATCAATTAAAAACCACATTTAGAACCAAATGGGGCACCTAAGCATATCAAAAGATGCCCTTTGGTCTAATCAATGCTGGTGCCACATTTCAGAGAGCCATGGACATCGCATTTAAAGGTTTAATTAATAAATCTGTGGTAATCTATTTGGATGATATAATTGTCTATTCCAAGAAACGAAGCAACCATCTTAGAGATTTAAAACAAATCTTCCAATGTTGTTTGAAGTATGGAATTTCACTTAACCTGAAAAAGTCCTTTTTCGCATTAAGTGAAGGAGAACTTCTAGGATTCATAGTGTCAAAATCTGGAATTCACATTGATCCTGACAGAATCAAGGAGATTTCAAAAATATCCCCCCCTCACAACTAAAAATACATGCAATATTTCCTTGGTCAGATAAACTTTGTAAAGAGGTTTGTTCCAGATTTTTCAAGAATCGTGTCTCCTTTACAAGCAATGATAAAAAAGAACTCAAACTTCAAATGGGGCTAAGATGAATATGGGGCATTCAATCTGATCAAGCAAGCAATTGTGAACGCTCCATCTTTAGCAACTCCAAATTTTTTAGAGCCTTTTATTTTATATACATTTGCATTTGACAGATCATATGCTACGATACTCACTCAAGCCAATCAAGAAAAAGCAGAAGCTCTGATCACTTTCTTCAGTTCAAATTTATAGGGGGCTGAATTAAATTATTCAGATGTGGAGAAACAAGCTTATGCTAATTCCAAAGAAATCAAATATTTCAGACCCTTTCTACTCAAAACCCATACAAAAATCATTGTACCGTTTCCAGCAGTAAGGAATCTTTTAGTACAAAAAGATGTAGGTGAGAAAAGAGCCAATTGGGTTACTGCCTTACAGGAATATGATGTAAAAATCAAACCAGGAAGTATTGTAAAAGGTCAAGGCTTTTGCAAAATGCTGGCCAGAGTATCACTTATATATGAAATTCCATTTGCCGACATACAAATGTATGAGTTAAGCCTAAACGATAATGAGTCATCATATGCTGATATCATTTATTATCTAAAGAATGGATATGCTCCTTCACACCTCGATCACACCAAGAAAAGAGCTCTAAGGTTGAAAGCCAAACAATATCAGCTCCTGAATAATGTTATTTTTAGAATAAATTATGATTATGTTCTCCTTAGATGTCTTGAAGAATCTCAAGCTAAAAAAGTTTTGTAGGAACTCCACGATGGGCCATCAGGCGAACACTATGCTGGAGATGCTACTGCACATAAGGTCTTAGACACAGGCTATTACTGGCGCACATTATTCAAAGACTCGCACAATTATGTTAGGAAGTGTCAAGTCTGCCAAACCGCTGTTGGGAGACAAAAGAAACCATCCTTGCCACTACAACCAGTTAACATTGAAAAACCTTTTGATCAATGGGGATTGGACATAATAGCTAAGATCGTTCCTCACTCTTCCAAATAGCATAGATATATCCTGACAACAACAGATTACTTTACTAAATGGGTAGAAGCAGTTTCTCTCAAGACGACTAATTCTGAACATATCATTGAGTTCATAGATCAATTTATAATCACCAGGTTTGGGTTGCCTTCCGATTTAATGTTTGATAATGCATCATACTTTTCTGGAAACGCAATGATTGAATTTTCACTTAAAAGAGGTTTCAAACTTAAATATTCTGCCAATTACTACCCACAAGGGAATGGGCTAGTTGAATCGAAAAATAAATACCTAATCAGGATTATCAAACGAACGTTTACAAAAATCATAAAAATTGGCATAAGTCTTTAATATATGCTTTATGGGCAGATAGAATAATGCTAAAAACCTCCATCGACACTTCTCCATTTAATTTAGTTTATGGAAAAGAGTGGTTCTTCCGACTCATTTAGCAATTCCTTCTATGTCTTTAGTTCAATATATTGATGAAGTACCAACTTCCTCCTTATAGCTAAGGCAAATGGAAATAATTAAGCTAGAAGAACAATGAGAACAGGCCAAAAGAACTCACGCTCATCATCAAGCATCAGTGAAATCCTCTTTTGATTCAAACATGATGACCAGAAAATATTTTCAGATGGGAGATCTAGTTTTAAAATGGGACAAGGCCCATGAAGAAAAATGGAAACATACAAAATTTCAACGAATGTGGCTTGGCCCTTTCCAAATCATAGAAGTCATAGGTCCGTCCACTTTTATGTTATAGGATTTAATAGGAAAGAGAGATTCTTTACCTGTTAACGATCAAATTCTCAAGAAATATTTTCCTTAGAAGATCATTCTTCTATTTTGTAGATTAGATTTTTGTTTTCATAATAAAGCTAGTTGTGAATGGTTACATTAGGGATTTATGAAAAAGACACCAATTCTCTTTCCGATTTTGATTTTTCGCTTGCATAAATAGCAAATCTTTTAGAAAATTGATCTTTATTATTGAAGGATACAGTTAAAGACTTTAGCCTAGAAATGATACTAGTTTCAACTATAAAAAATTTGATGGAAACAACCTTTAGTGAGAAATTGTTTTATATCAATGCAATGAAAGGTATCAATAACAAAACAAAGATTCTCTGTAGAAAATCTCTTTCCAAAAAACTCTACTATTTTCGTCCAGAGATATCTTAAGGAAACAATGACTTCCTCCATACTTAGGAAATTACAACTTTCAGAGAAACAATCCAAGGATACACTTTATCTTAAAGAGTGAGAGGTCTCATCACGAGCCAGCTTATCATAATCATGGATATTATAACTTGCTGACTTTGCCAATACTGCATACCACAATAGGGCAATGACTCAAGATTATTGCAATCAAAAGGCAAGGGGTCTCATCATGAGCTAGCTTGTTCAGCAAAGTTATAAATCGAGTGAATGACTGTGTCATAAATTGGCTATCAAACCAAGACATTGTTCTTTAAGGGTAAAAGAGAAAATGAAAGAAATAAGTGTGGATATGGATTCCTCTTTGAAAATTGCATGTTTCTCTAAGTAGGATACAAGATCGTTGTTGGGTAATAGGTAACCCTGTCGAGGCTATGAACGCCTGCTGGCAGCAGAGGCTCTACTTACGACAAATGAGCATATTTAAAATTGATTTACAGAGAAGGCTTTGTTTTATCTTTATAAACCAAGTAATGACTGATGTAGATACAAGGACTAGCTTGAGGAAGCAAATAATCAAAGTTGGAAATAGTAGAGACAAAATATCATTGACAGGTTAAAGCATAATGTACTTTATCTTTCTATAATAAAGTTTAAGTTTCTGGAAAATTTTCTATTTTGGAAGTTTAGAAAATTCAAAAGAAAGACAGAGATAACTGGTTCTTCCAAGTGAATCGCCAATTGTTGTGGCCACCAACAATCCCCCTTCTTATTTAGTGTTATTACTAATACTAAATAAGTGGAGACCCTTAGTCAAAAAATTTAAAAAATGAATTAGTGCTTGTATTTCCTTTTTTAATAAAACTTACCATGATAAACTTGGGAAAATACCTTTGAAAAATCTTAAAAGCTTAAGTTTCATGATGAGAAATGATAAAATCACTCCTTAAAAAATATCGCATCGCTAAAAGGATAACAGGATGCCTTCTTACAAGCCAAATTTTAAGATTTGCGATGCAAGATTACATATTAAAAAACAAATATATCGCATCACATGCCTTAAAGCACACTTCTGCTGGAAAACCACAGAAAAAGTCGATATGCGATGGCGCATATCCCAAAATCGCATCTCACAAGAAATGCATTAACACGAAATGAGCACATATAACAATTATGCGATATTGCGACCATGTGATATTGCGATATTGCGATATCGTGATAGAGCGGCAAAGCGATCTTACGATAAAATAATATTGCGATATTGCGATCTCATGATAATGCGATGCAACGATCTGCGATATTGCAAAGCAAATCGCAAAATCCCTCCATCACAAAATCTTTCAGCTCACTATTCGAAATTTTTTTTTCATAAAACGAGACCTGGTTATGAGCTTTAGTGCTAATTAATGGGTTAGTTTCCAGTTGTTAATGAAATATGGTTTTGAGTTTATCGAAGAGCCAGTTCACGTAAGGTGATATATTTTTGCATATCTTCGGCATTTAAAGCTTTTCCATCATTATTCTTTTTCATTACTCTCACCTCACTTGTAAACTGTAGGAACGAAGAACAAAGAAATATATAAAGTAGTATATAAGATACTATGGGGAAGAAAGGCAAGCCTCCGATGCCTAAAGATAAAGAGATAGCGCCCTTGTACACAGACACTGCATGCAAAAGAGACACGGGTATTTCCACTTAGGAAGACATGTATAAGCTACTTGAGGAAGAGAATCCTAAGGTAATGGAGTTTACGACTTTTGCTGGTTCACAGGGGTCTTCCGAAGCATCAGTCATAGATTTAGCCTGTCCGTTCCTACACCGGCTAGCGGTGAGACCCAAAATGCCCCCCCTACACAAGTGTGGTGAAATGGGTATGAAGCAACACTGACATCAAAAATAGACAGTTGGGACTTAGGGTCAAGAACTTACGGAATTACTATTTTCATAAAATTTGAGCTTTAACACCACTAAAAGAAAGCACGCAAGAGGCGAAAATCGCACCAAGGAAGCCCGAATCAAGAAACGGAGGCAGTTTCCGATGCACGATTAGCACCTAATCGCGCATCGTTGGGTAAAACTTCTTGAAATGGAAAGCTTCTAATTACTCAGCTACCTGTATGCTCTAGAAATTTCGAAAAAGAATTCTAAAGATAAAAGGTAAAACTTGAATCTAAAAATCAGTGGTAATGGTCAGAAATATCCTCAAAGTATTTAATGAAAACACACAGCCAGTGTATGACTCTTAAAATCATCATCAATTCTACCGAAAAGATGGTGCCAGCTCTCGCTAATTCTGTTTTTGCAGCACAGTTAAAGGTCAAAGTTGGCCAACTGACTCTTCTCAAGCAAATGATGAATGCTTGTGATGTTAAGGAGAAAGTACAGAAATAGTTAGATGTTAGATTTAATTTTAGAAATAGTTTTGCTTTATTTTGCCTAGAGAAAGGATGGTCATTTAAACCGTATCCTATATTTTTGTAAATAAGTTATTTTTAGATGTAGTTAGTAGTATTTAAACCCTTCTCATGCATTTAGGGAAGGGTCCAGAAATCTATCAAAAGCTTGTCCTGAGAACATGCACTTTTGCACCCTTCAAGGAGGTTTTGATGAATGAATGGAACATGATTTATTGATTTTTGCATTTGATATATGCTAGTGATGTTGCATTTTTGTACTCTTAGTGGATGTTAGATTAAGAAGAGATAAATCGTTATCACTTGAAGCTCATGAGTAGAACTAGTTATAAATGGTACTTCTATCTCTTAACTGCTTCTATCTTTTGTGTTAAAGCGATATTCAAGTTCAGTTGTTTATATATTAATGCCTGAATGCCTGAGTCATCATTTGGCACTTTTGTACAGTGATATCTATTTATTTATGCTTAATGTATGAATAGCTTACTGTGCGATATGTTTTTCCAATCTATTTCGCCTAACTTTTTATGTGAAGTGGTTCATCTATATTGAATTCTTTTCTTATAAAAATTGAATGATCTTTATTACCGATTGTTATTTGAAATCATTTTAGATCACACAGAAGAAAGATTACATCCTGGGTTAGTATAGACTTAGATATTTATGTTTTCTTAGAATACAATTGCATGTCATTAGATTAAAATTACAATTAGAGCATCCTAATTAGGAACTATTAGATCAGAAATATCAAATTCTACACACACACACTCATAAATTGGGAAATTGGTCCTATATCCCCAGTCGGACCCACCACACCAAATGGAAAAGGAGCTGCCAACTAAGGTCTAGATCGGGTGGGTATCCCCCTTGTTGTAGACCCAATTTTCAGGGCTTCAACAGGACACTAAGGGGCATTGGGTGGAGGACCCTGGTTTCCTTGGTTACCTTGAGATCATTGGTGCCTATTACCCTTCCCCTTGTTCCTTTTCTTTGGGTTAAGGGGATTGGGTCCACTCTACTGAGCATACACTTGTACTTGTAGAGGAGGTGGTCATTGTGGTGGAGGAGGAGCATGCATGTGGGTTTACGGTGCTGGTGCCTGAGTTGATGGAGCACTAGGTTGTGCATACTGATAATAAGGAGATGGGGAAACATTGGGATAAACAGGCGGTGCAACAACTGACCCTATATTTTTTTTATGCGGATGGAGATATGCATATGGCGTGCTCAGACTTGGATAAGGGTTTCCTAGAGGAGGATTGCAGGAGGGATAATTGTAAGTGGAACTAGTCCCTCCCTGAGGTAGACCATAACTCATATGTGGTGGAGCATATGGTTGGGGGTGTGAAATGGCTCGAACTATTCCATCTATGGCATGAGATTCCGTGGTGCATTAGCAACATCAGGCCGAGGCAGATCAAGGATGATAGTGTAAACATAACCTAACTAGGCGTAGATCAGATCAAATTTTAAAGCTATTTGGAGTGCCTATTCCTCTTACTGGGGGAAGTGTGACACAACATCTTTATCAATGGGGGCCAATAGTGATCTAAGGAACCAATCCATATAGATTCGGTCTTGGAAATCAAGAGCTTGATAGATACTCATCCTTCTATGCCATTCCTGAACATGGTCCGAAAGGCAAGTGGCAGAAGTTTGGCGGAAAGAAGTCAAAAGTTTAGTATTGGTATCATAACGAAGAGGTAACTAGAAATATGAAAGAAAGGCTTTGGAAAGAGTTGCTAAAGTGGAATGGGTTTCTCTGGGCTGGTCAACATACCACTTAGGAACAACTCTAGTGAGCGTGTGTTGGAACAAATGAAGATGGATGGAGTCTTCTGTAATGGGATTTGATGAATACTAGATGTGGAAGGAGAAAACATGATTAGTTGGATCTTCTCTAGGATTACCATCAAACTTTGGTATGTCTGAAGGGAGTTTAGTAGACATAGTTGGCCATGTGGGATCATGGAGAAGAGGATCATTGATCATTTGTCTAAAATTAAGGAGACTTAAAACAACCATAAAAGGAAGCAATGGACTAGGACTGACCAAACTGGTGGGGATTCCACTAGTGGGGGTACCCTGGTTAGCACCTGGGTTACCACCTTGGGTTCTCGCACCCACAATAGTGCCTAAAATGGTGGCAATAAGGGGCTGAGAAGATGAAAAATCAAAGTATGAAATGGATGAATAAGAAGAATCAAGATCAAAATGATGACTCGATGGAAGACTGGGAGGATGAACTCTAACTCGATGGGGAGGAGTAATATGTCCTAATGGGAACTGAGGGTGAAGACCTTGAATTCAACGTGAAAAAATCCTAGGAGGTGAAATGATGTCTAGATTAAAGGGTGATGATAGGAATAAAAGAGCAACAAACAAAAAGAAAAAACCTAGTGCAGTGGTGCCAAGTGTAAACTAACTATTTTAATGTTGTTACTCTAATACAAGAAAACACGTCCTATCAAAGAAAAATACCTATAGCCTATAGGTGATATAAATCCTCAAACAATCATAGATATACTATTTCAGATGGCCTTCCAAATAACTTCTTACTTGATGGATTCTAATCCCCACAAGCAGAGCTGTCCAGAGAAAGGTGGGGTAGAGGACCAACTTCTTCCCATAACAGTCGTATAAGGTGTTTTCCGAAGATTGGTCACTATGGTTACCTTTGTTGCATGGGGGTGGTTGAGTCTTGAGCTTCTTGGTAGTCAACCATGGCACAGAATTCTCTACCATGAGTTGGGTAGCCTCTAGGTGAATTGATCGCACAATGACCTAGCCTAACCCCCTCTGAATCGGGTTTCTGACGCACTCCGACTTTGACCGTGGGATGGTGAAGGATTTTAATCTCCCTAATATGTCAACTTATATGTCTCAATGAAAGTGATTGATGGGTGTTATTGGAATCCTAACCCATCGATCCTACACCTACACTACAAAGATTGATTGTGTAGAAATTTCACCGTAGATCATCTGATAATGCAATATACTAAAGCAAAATACTTGATCTACTTCTACTATCAAACTTTGCAGAAGCTTAATCAATTTGAGAAAGATCAATTGAAACACATATAACAGAGAAGAAGAAATCATACACATGAAACACAAAAGAATACTCTGGGGAAAGCCTAAGCTAAAAACCCCACTATCTGTATTATCATACAAGTGGAAATATCTCAGGATTACACAAAGCTTTAGCTCTCAAGCTATCCAGCTCCCAGTACAATCCCTCATTGTTACTCATACACAGAATAGACAACACATATGCCTTCCTTCAGTCCTCAAAGTGATCTAGACTTAAACAAGAATGCAACAAATTACAGAGATAACCATAAACATAGATATGCACCAGAAATAATACTTCATTTCATTAATGTAAAATACTGAAATATGCTTACAAAACATAATGGAAATAAACCAGCTAGGGCGATGGTAGATTATCTCTGAGAAGAGATGTGGTTGCTACATGCCTCTGCACTATGTTACAATGAGGCTCAAAGGCCTATTTATTGCTGAGAAACAATGGAAAAACCCTTAACATTCCAAAACCTAACCCTAGAAGATGAAACGCCAAACTGTGTGCCACGTTTGGGTAAATCGGTACATCAACTTCCCGGGGTCGTAACTTTGGCATATGATCTCCGTTTGATGCATACAATAGCTTGCTGGAAAGGTCTATCTGAGCACTACCACTTTAGATAGGGAAACATCAGTCCATGGAGCCATGTTGCCCCCAGATTTCCCAAAAAACTTCGTTTAGTGCCTCAAAACGGCTCCGGAAGTTCAGGACCCGAAAAACTGCTAAAAATAATAAGTTGTGCTACAGTTAAGAAGACCGAAAATGCTGAGAGAAATAATGGTGGGGGTCCATGTGGACTTAGCAGGTGGCCACTAATATCCACCTGGATCATTCCTCCCCCCTTAGGAAGCAATGGTCCCCATTGCGTTGGGTTCCTCCATGAGATGAGGAAACTTTTGCTGAACTTGGTCCCTGGTGAGCCACTTTCCCTGGTGAAGGAGTTGGCCTGCTTTGACAACTCGATACAGTTGGATATTCTATTGGCAAGTGTTCTTGATCTGTGTGTCCATGATCCGATCAGTTGCAACTTGTTCCATGAAATCTGGATTTAACTTTGTGGGTGTGAGTTATTCTGCAATGTCGGATGTGTCTAGCAATGGTGGAAAGTATGGCCGAAGGCAGTCCACATTGAACACTGGGTGCAAGCCAAGGAATGGGGGAATGCTGAGCTCAAATGCATTGTCTCCCATAGCCTCATTAATGGTGTAAGGACCATATCGGAGTCGTCTCAGTTTCCGGTAGGCTTCATTAAGGTGCTCCTTTTGCAAATGCAACCAGACTTTGTCACCCACCGGAAACTTGTGTGGCACCCGATGTTGATTATGTCGTTGCTTGTACTTGGAATTTGATTTCTCCAGAATTTCATGGGCCTACTAGAAAATATGTTGGATGTGCTCAATGAAACTGGTTGCCTTGTCCATTTCGGACTGGACATGAGCCGAATCCGTGTGAGTAGCTGCAAGTGGCATGGCCACATCAATGGGGCATAGTGGCTGGAATCCGAAGCCCACCTGAAAAGGGTTGTGGCTAGTCAAGCTATGAAGAGCTTGGTTGTAGCTGTGCTGAACATATGGGAGGCTCTCGTCCCATGTGTGTGGATGCTTTGAGTTGTACATGCGCAGATTGTGTACAATCATCCTATTGACAACCTCTGTCTGGCCATCAGTTTGAGGATGGAAGGTTGTGGAATTAGTGAGTTTGGTGTCCAGCATTGACCAGAGACTGGACCAAAATGTACTGAGGAGCCGACTATCTCGATCTGAGATGATAGACTATGGGATCCCAAAGTGCACCCACACTCGTTCAAAGAAGAGTTTAGCAGTGGCTTCTGTTGTGATATTATTCTTGCAAGCCGCCATAATGGCCATCTTCGAGAACCTGTGGATGACCACAAAAACATAGTCATTTCCATGCTTGGTGGAAGGAAGGTCTGACATGTAATCCATGGAGATGGATTCCCAAGGTCGACTAAGGGTAGGCACCGGGGTATAGAGGCCTTTCTTCTTGATGGTTGACTTGGAAATGGCACAGGCAGTACATGATATGATGTACTTCCTGACATCCTGTCAAAGATTCGACCAATAGAAATACTTTTGCAGTACTGCCACCATTTTCTCAACCCCAAAATTCCTAGCATCCCGACTGTACTGTGCTTCCCAAATCATCTTGACACGCTCGCTTGAAGGAACGCAAAGGTGACCCAGGTGGCATAATAGGGCATCCTGGAGGTGAAAATCTGGAACATGCCGACCCTCCAAGAGTGTCTGGTATGTGTGGCTGAATTCTGGGTCGCGTTTCTAGAGAAGTGGCCAATTAAAAGTCTCATGCCCACAAGAGTTGAGCACGGTTATTAACGCCATGATCGGTGGTCGACTGAGGCAATCTGCAACATTATTTGTGTTGCCCTTCTTATACTCGATATTCAAATGGAACTGTTGCAGGTATGTAGACCACCTTTGATGGCGATCATTCTGCAATTTTCCTTGGGTCTGTATGAGTTGCAGGGGTCGGTGGTCTTTGTGGATGACCGTTTCCTTCCCCAAAATGTAATGCTTCCATTGTTAGCAGGCCTGCACAATGAAATACATCTCTTTATCATAAGTGGGATACTTCCGGATTGTGTCTGAAAGTGTTTAACTATGATATGCCACTGGATGCCCATGTTGAGTAAGGAATTCCCCAATAGCATAGTCAGAGGCATCTGTCTCGATCTCAAATGGTTGTTGTAAATCTGGTAATGCGAGCAGTGGTGCCATGCAGAGGCAATATTTCAACTCTATGAATTCCTTTTGTTGAGATTTAGACCAAAAGAATTTTTCTTTCACTCCTCCCTTGGGGACTTGACTCAAGGGCCAAGTGATATGAGGAAACCCCAACACGAACCTGCAGTAGAAGTTGGCAAGACCTAGAAAGCTGCGGGGCTCCATCAGAGTGGTTAGAGATGGCTAATCTCGAATGACTTGGATCTTGGCTGGATCCACATGCACCCCCTGTTCATCAATAATGTATCCCAGATACTGAACCTGGGTCTGCCAAAAGTGCATTTCTCCAAATTGGCACATAGCTTGTGTTGCTGCAGTGTTTGGAGAACCTGTCGAATGTGGTGGAGGTGCTCTTCCCAACTCTGGCTGAAGATCAGAAATGTCATCCAAGTATACCACTACAAATGAGTTGGTGAATGGCCACAATATGTCATCCATTAGCCTCATGAAGGTTGCAGGAGCATTCGTCAATCCGAAAGGCATAACCAATCATTCAAAAAGGCCCTCCTTGGCTTTGAAGGCAGTCTTCCACACATCACAGGGTTCGATTGGTACCTGGTGATATCCTGACTTCAGATCGATCTTGCTGAAATATTTTGCCCCCTTTAATTGGTCCACGAGGTCATGAATCTGTCAGATCAGGCACCTATTATGGACAGTGATCTTGTTCAACGCCCGATAGTCAATACAGAGTCTCTAAGTCCCATCCTTCTTCTATACCAACACGGTCAGGCTCCCACAAGGCGATGAACTCGGATGAATGTGACCTTTTTGTAGTAGCTCCTGAATCTACCTCTTGATTTGATCATTCTCCATAATGGAGCGCCGATAAATTGGTCCATTGGGTAGCGGCACACCTGGGGTCAGATCAATTGAGTGCTTGACCTGACAGTGCAGAGGAACCCCTGCAGGGGAGGTGAGGATGTCCTCGTACTCCTCCATGACCTTGTCCATCTGTAGTTGTTGTGTAGAGGGGCCTTGTCTAGAGGCCGTGGCCACCGTCTTCTTCTTTCCTTAAGGGCGTATCATCAGGAAAACAAACTTCCTAGTTTTGGAATTGAGCTTACTGCATTGTTTTGCAGTAATCAAAGAGATGGCGATAGGCGATGCTACCTCTGGTATCCTGTACAACTTATTTCCCAATGTAATAATAACAGCATGGGGCCTTGATTCATACATAGCATGTCGCTTCCACAAGTATGGTTGTCCTAATAATACATCACAAAATTCAAGGGGAGCAATGTCACACAATACCTCATCCATGAAGGACTTGTTGTTGTATGGAAGGCAACACTGTTGGCTCACGTGAAGATCTCGTCCTTGGCGAAGCCACTCGATGGTGTACGGTTGTGGATGTGCTGTGGTCGGTAAGCCCAACTACTTCACGACCTCTGGTGAAATGAGTTTCTTTTGGCTCCTGCTATCGACAATGAACTATACCGGGGAGCCCTTTACCCACATCTGGGAGTGGAAGAGACGCTCCTCCTCCTCTGGATCTTCAGGTTCATTTTTCTGGATCTTGGCGGTAGCAACAGTGGCATTGGGATCCGCATCAATGATCTACTTCCCTTTTTCATTCCCCTTGTCAGGTTTTGACTTAGACTTAGAACATGCATCTGATTCTGAAACCTTTAGCTCAGCCACCAATGACTGCTTGGCCCGACACTCGCTTGTGTTGTGAGTGGAGCTCTTATGGAACTCACACCATTTTCCCGTGCCTTTTTTCGCTTCGTGGTGCTATTCTTTCCTTGTAGCTTTGGCGGGTTGTCTTGGGCTGTCCCACCTTGGCTTTGTCCTTTGTTCTATGGTTTAGGGGCACCTTTCCCTTGCTTCGGATTCGCAAATCCAAAGTCTAGCTTATTTTGTTTAAACTTCTGCTCGACCTTGGCAGCATATCGGTATGTTGTGCCAAGTGAGGAGATGTTGAGGAATTCTATATCTTCCTAGATGTACTTGTACAGGCACCCGTGGTATTTGAGTATCAAATGCTGCTCCCTATCCTTGATACCTAACTTTGTGCGAATGGTATGGAAAAGATTGGTGAACTCCAACACGTCTTGGTCCCTTCCCTACTGTGGCGTGGTCCACTTTATGTATTCATCCTCATAGCTTCCGACAGGGTAGTACTGCTCCTTGATGGAATCCCAAAATGAATTCTAGGTGCGTGCGGCTGAAAATAGTGAGCCGGTATTTTCATCCTTCTGCTCGCAGTAGGTTTCCCACTAGTCCTTGACATGGGGGGCTGCTTTGAGAAGAGCAAAAACAATCTTTTCCTGACTCGAAAATTCATGAACAGAAAAATAACCCTCTAGAAAATTTAACCATTTATCTATAGCATCTGCATCTATATGACCCTTGAATATGGGGATTTTAAAATTAACTTGTACCTTAAAGGGCATGGCATTTCCAGAGTAGCTGCTGGAAATTGATGCGTCACTTCTGGGTAGCCGCTGAAGGATCTGGGCAAAGCTGTCAGTCATCGCGTTCTGTTGTCACTCGAGGGCTTCTTCGAGCAAGATTTTGATAGGGTCTCCTACCCCCTCATCTTTCTTCTCATGCGCCATGGGAGGTCATCGGGATTTGCGAGGCTGGTCTCGCAAAGGTTCGACCAGTTCAAGCCCTAACTCCTTATATCCTAACCTCATTGGGGACATGCAAAGAAAAACAGAGAAAAAAGCAGACCACTCTGATACCACCGATCCAGACTTAAACAAGAATGCAACAAATTACAAAGATAACAATAAACACAGATATGCAGCAGAAAAAATACTTCATTTCATTAATGTAAAATACTGAAATATGCTTACAAACAGTAATGGAAATAAACCAGCTAAGGCGATGGTAGATTATCTCTGAGAAGAGATGTGGTGGCTACATGCCTCTAAACTGTGTTACAATGAGGCTCGAAGGCCTATTTATTGTTGAGAAACAATGGAAAAACCCTTAACATTCCAAAACCTAACCCTAGAAGATGAAACGCCAAATTGTGGGCCCCGTTTGGGTAAATTGGTACATCAACTTCCCGGGGTCGTACCTTTGGCTTATGATCTCCGTTTGATGCGTACAATAGCTCGTTAGAAATATATATCCGAGCACTACCACTTTGGATAGAGAAACATCAGTCCATGGACCCATGTTGCCCCCAGATTTCGTAAAAAATGTCGTTTAGGGCCTCAACACGGCTCCGGAAGTTCAGGACCCAAAAAACTGCTAAAAATAGTAAGTTGTGCTCTAATTAAGGAGACTGAAAATGCTGAGAGAAACAATGGTGGGGGTCCAAATGGACTTGGCAAGTGGCCACCATTATCCACCTGGATCACCAAGCCTCCTATTTCCTTGCGAAGTTTCTCCTGCGTCCTCAAGGTACGACCTATGTGTAATAATCCCTCACACACTACTCTGACCTCTGAAATAACTGCACAAACCTTAAGGAGATAATTCCTTCTCCATGGATGAGTTTCTTATATAGGAAAATTCCTCCAACTGATAGTACATTGTCCCTTCCTTGAATCTCAACTAGGTCTCTGACTGAATTGACATGCATGATTTATTTATGAGAGAATATTCAGTTATCTGGAGAGCAACAGTTACATTCATGCAAGCATTAACTAACTGAACTCACAATTAATTCCATAAACTATTAGAACTAATCTAACTAGACTTAACTCAGTTAACTGAGCTAACTAATTACAACTCAAATTCAACTCATCCTGATCTCCTTTAATCAAGGGATAACTTCCTCAATCAATGGAGAAACTGTTGCATGTCTTCATATAGACTTCATGTTTGATTTTCTCTGACTAATTAACTCAAGATGAATTAACTAATTATTTTTCAAATAGCTGCTAAGATCAAATTCGAATTTTACTTCTCAATTTTAGTTCAGGGACTAACTAAAATTGGAATCTATCTCGAAATGCTATTTTTTGCAATTCCATTTTTCATTCCTTGTTGCTATGTCCAACACTGGTACCCAAACTTCTATTTATAGCAATGTTATTTTTAGCATTTCTATTGTTAGCATTTCTTGTTGCCATTTTCAACACTCTCTCTCAACAAGAAAGTCATTCAACTCAAACCCGATCCTGAACCTTTGGAATGTTCTACATACAACAATTCTCCCAAGTGTTGTTGGTCCATCAACTCTAGAAACAAAAAATTCTCCCAAATGACCTCCCTGTTGGACTAGAAACACCCTCTAATGATGAAGCTCCTTCTGCCACTGACAAGTACTCCCTCTCCGACCTCTGAGCTACTACAACACTCCATGCATCTCACATCGTTGCACACCTCTCTGTGCCATCTTTCACTGGTGCAACACTCCTGTGTCTCTCGCATTATTGCAGCCTACTAAATCTGAACTGTCTTGGGATTCCTACACTGTAGCTCTCTTTGCTGCTCCATCCACATCTATCTCTACCCACTCAACCAGTCCTGCTACTCCTCATCGGGGCTCCCGTAGAAAGGTCTAATCAAAGAGGTTGGGTACCTCAATGATCATGCCCCTATTCCAGCCTTCTTAGGGCTATCACTCCACATCGCCCCACCTCCTACCTGGAGGTATGTATGCATGTGCTACCTCTACCCACTTGGCTCAAAATTTCCCCCTGCTAGAGGTCTTTGCATGAGTGGATACCTCCAATCGGTATTCTCTCGGCTTCTCTAGTTGTGGCTGCTCCACAACCTCCTGAAGCTGCTTCACCAATTGTGGCTCCTCCATAATTGTCTGAGACTTCTTCTGGCGCTGCATGTTGAGAGGTAATGTACTCTCCTTCTCAACCACCAAGTCTCCATCAGCTACCTTGCTCCTCAAGGCTTTGCATTCATCTTGAACCTCAAGAGCATACAGGTTCTTGACTTGTGAACCGATCTGCTTCACCTGTCTCATGGTGACGTGTCTAAAGAAAAAATTTCCCTTACTAAAGACTACATCATAGCCTTTGTCTTCCAGCATTGCGATCGATACCAAGTTTTTCTTCAGTCCTGGCACATACTTCACATCAGTCAAGGTAATGTGAGCTCCATGCTCCCTCTGAAAAAAATTGTGCCTACTCCTGAGACACTATACTTTTCATCATTACTCATCACTATGATTATCTGGAGATATTTCTCGTCCAAGGTACTGAACAAACTCTTATCGTCGGTCATGTGGAATGAAGCTCCAATGTCTAGAAAAAAACCACATTCCACCATGAATGAAACCATGCATGCGAAGAGGGTGAAATCCAACTTGAACTGTGAGGCCAATGCCTCAACTTCAGATCCTTCCTTGGATCCCATCTTGGATTTCTTCAGTGGAAAATTTGTAGCAAAATGGCCAACCTCATGACAATGAAAGCATCACACTTTTGATTTGTCAAACTTCTTCCCACCATAGGAAGAACTTCATTTGGGATGAGAATCTTTCTCCTTCCCTTTCTTTGCCTTACTCGCTAAGGCGCAATTTTCTTCATCCTCCTTGGATGAAGAACCATCTCTGGTGCTTCTTCTTATCTCCTCCTGCATCAAATCCAACCAAAGTCATTCCCAATCTGGTAGTTTCTCTATTCCATTTACCGAGTCCTTGTAGCTATGCTAGCTCTTAGGAATACCAAGGAGAGCAAGACTCACCATGTCATCATTAGCTGTCATGATCCCTACACTTCCAAGCTCATCCCTGCAGGGGGTGAGCTTGTTCAGATATGTAGATATTATGTCGCCCTTTTCACACTTGATTTTACGAAGCTTGTCTTTCAGTGCCAGCTTCCTCTGATCACTGTTGTTCTGATATAGATCTTTCAATGTTTTCCACATCAAAAACAGTGTCTCCTTCCCATGGAGGCTCAAGACAATGTGGTCTCGAACTCCCTCCAGGAGGATTCTCCTTGCTCTAGCCACACATTTCTTCCATTCCGCCAATTCTGTAGCGTTAGCTGCTGTCGGCTTGGGGACTTCTTGATCAATGGAGTCCTTTAGACCGTTATCCTCTAATACTACTTCCATGTGATCCTTCCAGGCTATATAATTCGAGCTGCCATCAAGGGCATACTCGAGTGTTAAACCGTTTGAACACCAATGGTGAAATTGGGATGTGATAAGAACTCGATTTCTATATTCAGGAACCTCAAACTTCGAACTTCTCCCTTCTTGTATACTGTTCTTCACTTTGATCACCTTTTCTCCGATACCATGTAAAAATTTCACCGTAGATCACCTGATAATGCAATATACTAAAGAAAAATACTTGATCTACTTCTACTATCAAACTTTGTGGAAGCTTAATCAATTTGAGCAAGATCAATCGAAACACATATAACAAAGAAGAAGAAATCATACACATGAAACACAGAAGAATACTCTGGGGAAAGCCTCAGCTAAAAACCCCGCTATTTGTATTATCATACAAGTG
>APFE030565964.1:0-10555 GCA_000404065.3 Pinus taeda | reverse complement strand
GAGAGATCTTAAACAAATTTATTGAATTTACTTTGCAAAATGTAAGATTCTTTGCAATTTCATTTGCATCCCTTTTTTTAATTTGTAAATATTTTTAATTTTGTTTTATTTGGAATTTAGGATTCAATGTGATGGTTTATATTTGGGATGAAGTTTAATATAAAAATTATAAAATGAGGTCCAAAATTATAAAACAAATCATAATAGAGATTTAGGGTTAACATGCCACTTTCCCTTCATCTCTCACTCTTATTCTTGTTGTCTTCTATCTTCTTCTTCTGATTTCCCGTCCTTTCTTGTCTTCTTCTTATCCCTCTTTATCTTTTGATTAGACCTCACCCTTCTCCTTTCTTTATGATTATCCTTATTCCTCTTCTTGTTCACCCTTTTCTTCTCCTCCTTTGAATTTTTCTTTTCTTTTCTCCTGCTAATCAATCTTTTTCCTCGTCTACCCTACTTTCCCTTCTTTTTCCTCTCCTTTTCACTCTTCCCCAACCATGCCCTAATCTTCTTCCTCCTCCATTAAATGTGATATGTACTTAGTTTTTTGATACTTTCTATCCTAGGCTCATACACAAGAAATTTTGTCTATAATCTTTACTGATTCCAGCGAATTTGATCAAATCTTTATATTATCAAATTGAAACCTTTTAGTTTTGAAAGGATTGAATCCTTCTCATAATACATATTCAGATGTCTAAATTTAAGGATTAATTAGCATTGAAATTCATTATGTAAAGAATGATAAATTCAAAAATATTGTAAATTCAACACGTTATTTAAATGCAAAGTGTGAATATGTTATAAATCATTAGAGAATATTGCCACTAGGTAGTCTATCAAATTCAAATGTCTAAATTTTAAAAATTTATTAGAATTGTATTTCATTACACAATAAATGATAAAACCACCCACTATTATAGATTCAAGACCACCCACTATTATAGATTCAAGAAATTATTTAAATGTATGAATGTATTTAGAAAATTAATTAATAATAACTATTACATTTAATTAATAACACCAATATTACTATTAATTATTAATTAATGACTCTTCACCATTATAATTAAGTATTACTAACCATAAATATATGTTGGAGTTGTTTGGTGTGATGAGAGTTTATCTCAACTATGCAATTTTAATTGTAGCTCAGGGGAGCGCCATTGTTCACTTCAATCTCGAAGAGTTTAATGAAAGGAATATAATAGGTTTGGGAGTAAATGAAATAGAGAATAGTTTTCTAACTCCAATGTATTGTATCTTAAATAAAATTTCCATTAGCATAATGTTTGGAAGTGTGGCTTTGTGGATCAAAATCTGGAAGCAACTATTAATCAAGGGCTCATGAAGAAGTTGGTTAGATAAGGTCTTCCACAACAAAAAAAAAAAAACATTTAAGATCCAGCACTATGTTTTATATCGAAATTTCACAAGTTCATTCATGGTTCAATGTGTTTTAAAATACTATTTTTTAGTGTTATTATCTCTGCCTTGGCAGGTAATAATGCATTTGTTTATGCGTTGACCATCAATTATTTTTAGTTTAATTTAAAAATCAAATAACCTTGAATAATGTTAGGTTAATAAAATTAAATTTTTTTATTATTATTATTTATTTAAATTTTGATTGGTTTATAAAATATTTAAAAATATTTTTGAAAGAAATTATATTGATAGATTTAAGTCAACACGTTTCGAAACAACTAATATAATTTATAAGACTTTATTCTTATTTTATAATAATGTACCTACTATACTAACAATTATACTCGACATTTTATAAGTGTATCTAAAATTCATATGTCAGATGATATATTAATTGTATGAGCCGAAATAAATGTTAATTTTGTATGAAATATATCATTATTGACGGTTAACACAATTAACCTTTTATGAAGCAGGAAAAATTCAAACCCCTCCTGTCATGAGTAAGTATTATATTAAATTTAAATAAAGGAAAGTTGTTTTCATTGCGTGCATGGACCACTAGATGAGATGGTTTTATTGATGTTTTCTGGGACTAGTCCCTTCACATTGCCTATCACTCTTGATCAACTAATTGCCCTTTTTGTGGCATTGTTAAGATTTCTGAGATATATATTTTTTATTTATTTCTTTTTTATGAGTTTGATTTATTTTTTAGTATATTTTTATCTAGTGACTTATGGACCGAAAATGTATGGTATTTTTGAAAAAATGTAATTTAATCAATTCATTAATTTTATGGTAGCTTTATTATAAACCATGATTGTTTTATAATGTGAACATTTTATTGTTTCTAAATTTAAATAAGACAGTTAATTTGTTTATTATATTTATATAATTTATTATTTATTATTTATTGTAAGTTAAAAAAAAATCATAAACCAATTCCAATTTAATAAAAATTCTATAAAACAAATTGGGCATCAAATTAATTGCATTTAAACAAATTCAATTATAAAGAATCTAAAAAGCAAAACAAAATTTACAATTCTATATAAAAAAAACTTATAAAACAAAATTCACAACTCACAACAAATCAATGCAGAATTCTAAACCAATTCAATTATAAAGAGTGAAAAAAGTAAATCATGACAATAAAAAAACCAACCAATTCAATTATAAAGAGTGAAAAAAGTAAATCATGACAATAAAAAAACCAACCAATTCAATTATGAAGAGTGAAAAAGTAAATCATGACAATAAAAAAACCTTTAAAACACTTACATGGATGTGAGGTTTCGGGTTGCAGCATCTCCAGAGGAGAATCTTGGAGAAAGATTGAGCAAATCTAAAAGCATTTTATAACGCATAACCTCAAAATTAAAAGCAATACACCCTATCGTATTCTCCTCATAGAAGTGGATCTTTCCCTATCGAGAACCTAGCTATGACTAGACTTCTATTGTACAAGCACAAACTCAATAACATAGGAGACCATAGACTTCCTAAGGTAGCTTTAAATTCCAGCCAAAACCACCTAAGGCTCAATCGAGGTTGGTATAAAGACGTCAAGGCCTGGTTAAACCATTGGGAGATCAACGAGTATGTTGCATTGCAAAACATTAATAACATTAAAAATATTGTTACTTCTAAGTTCAAAGACAAAATGTGGTGTGAGAAAGATTTAGCAACTAAAAGAAAATTAAGATATTATGAGGAGGTCATCAACCCCACCCTGGAAGATCAAAAGTATCTCTCGGTTTTAACTAGCACAAAGAAGAAAATTAATATAGCCAAGATTATAACGAACTCTCATGAGCTCCATAGTGAAATGGGTCGTTGGGTAGTTCCCAAAACACCATGGATGGAAAGGATCTGCTATCTGTGTGAGAATATGAACATCGAGGATGAAAATCACTTCCTCTTAGAGTGCCCCGTGTACAACCACATTAGACCTCAATTTCATAATATTTGTTGCAATACTGACCTTCCTAGCCTTCTTCAATGTCAAAATTATAGTGAGCTCGGGAGGCTTCTCTCCAAGCTTTTTGAGCATAGGAATAAAATCTTAAATCAAACTAAATAATTCGTTTTCTTTAGGTTCGATAGACCAAAGTTTGGTCTCGGTGGACTTTAACCACCACCACCACCATCATCATCAAAAAATTCCAAAATTTTATTGTATCTTCTACTTTTATGATTAATCAAAAATTTAATTATGTTAAAAGATATTATATTTTAATTTTTAATCAAACAAAAATATTAAATTTATTAATTTAATCGATCAATACAAGCATTTGATGTAAAAGATATAGAATAACTTCAGGCTCGAATTAATTGTCAAGCCAATGTTAATAAGGTAGAAACATTTATTGGTTTGGAAGTATTGTTTTAAGATTTTGATTCCAACCTCTAGATACTATAAGTTCGACGTCATTAACAATATTGTATGGCTACTGAAAAACATTTTGTTCATCTATTTATATATGTCTTCATTGTTATTCACTGTAACTTAACTATACTTAAACTAAGCAAGAATATCTAGAATATAGCCCTGGTTCAAATTTGGCATTTAGTTCATACTTTTCAAAATTCAATAATTAAACTAAATGACAGAGAATGCTAACTATACGGCTTATTTTATTCTATAAATTTTATATACCTACCTTGTTAGTTGTTAGTGTATCATTTAAATAGATATATAAATATGGATTTAAGTGGAAAAAGATCAAATAGAACATTGAATACCAGAGAACATGGGAGCAACACTCGCGAAAAAATAAGAATAAAAATCAAAAGATCAATATGGTCGTTCAAAAGGTAGTTGTACTACATACTTAACCAATTGTATATCATAGTGAAATTTAATGTATTTACTTTATAAAGAATTGTATTTTTAATTTTTAGAATTATAAATAATATTCTTTTGTCTTGCAAAATGGTTTAATAAAAAAAATTATACAACTTATAAAACGCTTAGCAAAACAAATACATTTTATGGGGGAGGATTGCATTTGAGACTAGATTAGCATTAAATGAATTTCAGCAACAATATTTTTATGCATGTTAGATATATGATATATTTTGAATTTTTAATGAAAATGAGAGTGTGACAAAGATCTATCTCCGGGGAAAAGGAAGTGAATTGATTTGAGATGAAACTTTACAAGTTAGATGGAAAGAAGAGGTATCATCAAAAGTACCTGGATACACAATTTAGTAACAAGTGGGCAATAAAGAGAATAATAAAGACAATAAAAAAGAGATGTCATATTAAACAATTTGAATTAATTTTTGTTTTATTTGTTCATTTTTTTTAATTATATATGTATATTTATTTATTTTTTCCATTTTTTATGATATTAAATAAATTTAGACAAATATTAAAATATCTATCAATACTCAAAAAAGCAAAGAATGAAATACTAATAAGAATTTATCAAAAGGTATGGAAACATATACTCAAGCAATTACATGAAGAGATTGGAAGTTAGAAAGAGTAATGAACCTTGAGACATTAAACTAAATTTAAATATTGATGGGTATAGGAAGGGTTTTTCTTGTGTCTTCTCTGGGCGAATCCGTTTCGAGTGGATGAACGTTGTCATAATTTGTTCACTATAAGTATATGTTTACGTGGTTGGACCTCCATATCTTTTCTGTGGCGGCTGCTATTACCTACAAACCTCCCTCTATTAGATGGCAGCTCTAACTATAGGCGACGTACGTGGTGTGCAAGACCAACTTATCTGGTAGGAATAGAAATAAGGGGTGACCCCCCTCATGTGAAATGAATCCCCTTGTGATGTTGTTTGTAGAATAGGCCCCCACGAAATACTTATTGTTGTGCTCCCGAACTTGATTTGATATCCCTTGTTTGTGGGGCCCCTTCCCCGATGTCCCTCAAAGGTAGAACGGTACGATTCCGATGAATTGTTAATTATATATTGCCAAATAGATTTCAACCTATAGCTTGTTTATGCTTTTAATGTAAAATACCAATTATATTGTAAATAATATTTTATTAATAAGATGAAATATACAAGGATCCCTGAATGTTACAATGAGAGTCTGCTTATATACCTAGGTAGGTGTCCCTTCATGATTGGGCATGTCTTTTAGATACGTATTTTCATTTAACTAATGACTATTAAAATAATCATTACTTTAATTATTTATGTTGGACACCTAATCCTAAAGGGTTAGCGTGGAAGCCGAATGGACAAGCAGTCCAAGGGACCTTGGGATGTGAATCCCAACGGTCACCAAATGTACTATAAATGTATATCTAATTGTTAATAAAAGTGTACTGAATGATTTATCTTTCCATTTGTTTCTCGTTAACCATGTCTGTTTAACATGGTATCAGAGCCATGATGTGTGGCCTGTGTACTTGCCTTGAATAGTGCTGGCCTGTTTAATTCTACTTGCCTGCCTGAAGCTGCATACCTAATTTCTGAAGGAAACGTTGCCTCTGCCAGACCTGCACTTCACCTCATTATTAAAAGATGTTCTGACATTAATGAAACGGTGCTGACAAAACCTCTGAAGAAGAAACGCTCCCTGCCTGAAGAAGAAACACTCTCTGACACGCCTGAAGATGCAGGTTCAAGAGGTTTGACAACGAACAAGCCTGGGCAGCATATATTCACAGTTGGATCGAAATAATTGCATGCAGAAGCTCAATCGCATCAACAGAGCAAGGAGGACGCTTCGTCTGTTTCGCATTTGAAAGCCCCATTGGATCAACTTCAGAAATCGGTGGAGGATTTGAAAAAAAAAAGAAAAGAAAAAAAAGAAGTCATGGAAGAGTTCTATGTTCTTCTGGAGGAAATCCAGTGAGAAGAAGAAGCACATGAAGGAGGTAGTTTCTGTGTTAGAATCTGAAGCCAAGCCAATCTATATGAACGATATCGCTCCTTCCTACAGATCTGGTCGACCGACTTCCATTCCGCTGGCTGCCATGTACAGTGCGATGCAAAGAAAGAAGACCGATGTGCCCTATATGCCCTCCTCGCCGTTCTACACTCGACCTTGTTGCATCTGAACTGCGCCGTGGATTTCTTTTACACAAGACAAACGGTATAAGAAAATCGCTCAGATATATTATCTCATAAATAAATTTGTCCGTGAGCTGAAATGTCAATATATGAATTATTGTGATCCTTTGCTATGAACGATCGTTCATTTTCTAATGTTTCTGTCAATTTTCATAACGGGGATTAGAGTTGATTGCTGTTATTTAATGAATGAATGGATGACAATAAGTAGCCAACCCCGAGGGCTGAGCTTTGGTTCAACGGGAGTGGCCAGAGTCATCTGCTAAAGCTATCGGGTCTCATCTGCGCGGCTTGGTTTGTATTTAACACACCGTGTAACGAGGTTCTGTTAAATATTTTCCAGAACATATTTGCCCCCATATTTTCCATATCTGCCAAAGCTATCAGGTCTCATCTGCGCGGCCTGACCACCGGAGGTTGTGCGTTCTGATGACCTATCTCTTGAGTTGGTTATTGAAGAGGATTGGTGTGCTTCTATTGAACTACATGACCAATTCCGATGCAAATCATTGAAAGACGCATGCCTCCGGGAGGTGTTTAAACCCCGGAAAGCAGTACGGGGCCGAGTTCTCAGATCAATCAGCAACAAATTTGAACAGGTTGAGTCTAGGAATTTCTGTGGAGATGAAAAATTCGTGTGCGCAAAAGCGCCAAGTGTTTGAAGAGTTGACGAAGCCGAAAACACTCTCACCATAGCTGTAGTGGTGAAGTTCTTCCTAAAATCTCCTCAGTTTGATTCGATAAACCCCGAGCTACCTACCGCAGTGCATGATAAGCAAGGAGTCGCCCTCAAAAAGGAGTGGTTACAGAGTGAAGATTGGGATGATGTTGCTGCCATTGTCATCGCCACTGCTATTCTAACATTCATTTCTCAGTATAAAGCATGGTGCAAGTTAATGGAGTTGGAGACCACAGACGGTTTTGAATCGGCGTGCAGCGCGACGTTGTATCCTTAATTTTAATTGATATTGAATCGATCGTGGTTTATCACTGTAACGTGGCCGAACTCTGCAAACTAACATTTTCAATGTCAATCGCCGAGCAGTAAAGCTTGTCAAATTCATGCTTTTCAAGTTTCCTGCCCAGAAACTCAGTGAAGTAAAAAAAAAAATACCACTCGGATCGCTCAGGACCAATTTTCTTCTCAATCTGAGCCCTCAACTCCAAAGTATTTATACGGGAAGGCTGCTCTCGGGGTGGCTCCACCTTGGTCACAAGTACCTGAAGAATTCCAAGATGCTGTGTGAGTTTTGATCCATTGTATTTGCTCTACTGAAAAACACTTCTCAAAGGTTTTGCGCTTAGCAATAGGACTCAGAACAGATGAAGATGCACTTACACGGTGGTTGTAACACGGGCAGAGGTTGACATGAAACATATCAAAGAGACATATGTTAAGAGGACCAGAAAGACTTTGGAACAGGCAATAGCATCCGACACCTCTGGAGATTATCGGGAATTTTTGCTTACATTGATAGGCAAAGATCATGGTTAAGCTCTGAACGCCTGAGGAAGGCTGTTGAAGGGTGGGGCAATCTTACATGGTACTAAACTGATTGAGTTCAACAGATTTCATTAAATTCAAAGATTACGTAGCACGACAGAATACCGCCCTTCGCCTTGTGAACTGTACTTCCTGCAAACCAAGGCTTTCTTCATACAATCTCCGGCACCAAACTTTGTACCAGTAAAAATTAGTAGCCAGAGGAATTCATACTATATAATTCGCCATTTTTTTTTGCCGATTTGGCAACTGCTTCTGAGGATTTCCACGATACCGGCAATGTCCAAGCTTGCCTGAAAATTGCTCATAAGGATGGCCTGTAAAAACAAATAGTTGAATATCAAAAATCCTTTGAATAGAAATTTGTGCAAGTGTGAGTTGTGAGCGCCGGTCAAATCTTTATGCACATTGAAGAAAAATGGCCAAACTTGAAGATACATTAAAGTTATTGAATATCTTAATTCATTCCAGTATTGATGGGATGGTAAAAGTTAACAAGGATTCTCTCTCTAATATTCAAACCTGTTTGCAAAATGCACGAGAAAAGATCGATTTTTTGCAACTTGAATCACAGCTACAGCAAGAAGAACTGCAGCAATGGAGTCATCTTTCTGAACCTGTTTCTGTTCAGAAGATTGAAACAGACTCCCATAAACAGCAAGTCAATAATGTTCCTGTTCATTCAAATAAAACAGTAGTTGTACATGCAGATGCAGAAGTTCAGTCTGCACTTCCCATGCCCGTCATCAGACCTTGGGAACAGCTTGTCCACAACAAGCACAAAACTGGTCTTGGATATGACAAGGACTTGTCCTTTCATATTCCAGACTACTCAAAACCCATTCAGTTTCAGAGTGCTGGTTTCATTAATGACAGTTCACCTGCTCCTCATGACAGTTCAGCCTCAGCTGTTCCAGAATCTGCTCCTCTTCCACAGCAACAGCAACAACAACAGATCGTGAAATGCCAACACTGTGATCGAGTTGGCCATCTGAAAGATCACTGTTTTGATCTTCATCCATGTAAGCACTGTCATAAAACTAGCCATTTTTCAAACAGATGCTTCAGAAACAAACACCCTGCAAGAACAAAGATTCATCTTGGATGGATCGCTTCTTGGCAATGGGCATCAACAAGCAAGAAGATATTCCAAACACATGTTAGAACTTGTTCCAGAATATTGAACAGTCTTGCAGTTCATTTTTCTCCATCTTCTCACCTTGTATCTGCCAGCGGGGGAAATGATGGTCATCTACAAGCTTCAAAGCAACATCAAGTGATCCTGAGCCACAACCTGCCACACCAGCTTCAGAGTTGTAGCCAGAGACAAAGATGCCTGAACATGCCTTCAGTTAGCGATGTAGGACACTTCCTCTAGCAGAAGACTTCAACTTCTTGCCAGTTTTGGAAGAGTTCCAGAGAACAAAATTGAGAACACTTCCTCTAGCAGAAGACTCACAGCTTCTTGCCAGTTTTGGAAGAGTTCCAGGAATTGCATAAGCATTCCAGAGTTGTTGGTCATCCTTAAACCATCACAGGTTGAGACTTCCCTTTTACAGGTTGAAGTTTTACCTTTATGTGGGGTGAGGCCTCCCTTTTATGTTTGAAGGTTTCCCTCTTTAAAACAATAGGATCACTTCTACTAGCAGAAGACTTACAGCTTCTTGCAAGTTTGGAAGAGTTCCGGGAACTGCACTAAGCATTCCAGTGTTGGTGGCTATCCTTAAACCACCGCCCTTTTTTACCAACATTTCATAGAGCACATTCAGCCTAGTGTTGCCATGCATTATTGCACATTTTGTATTACAGCTCTTTTCTTGGACTCATACATAACCCTTCGGATTAAGGGGGGGAATGTTGGACACCTAATCCTAAAGGGTTAGCGTGGAAGCCGAATGGACAAAGCAGTCCAAGGGACCTTGGGATGTGAATCCAACGGTCACCATATTGTACTATAAATGTACATCTATTGTTAATAAAAATGCAATGCATGATTTATCTTTCCATTTGTTTCTCGTTAACCATGTCTGTTTAACAAAAATGAAACAATTTCGCATCTTGACAGTGAACAGGAATTGCATGAAATGGATCAGCAGTATGAGGAAAATCTGTATACTCTTTCACTTGAAATCAATGAAGACAATCACTGTTTGAACAAAAGAAAACAAAAGGCATTGTCTCCTTTGTCTGAAGAGGAGATAGATCAGCTCTTGAAAGGTCTTGTTACAGCCCAAGCTACAGCAGATTTGCAATGCACACATAGTCAGGTAAGTGTTGGGAAAACTTCTTCCTCTGTTGAAGAAGATGATTGTCTTGTAGATCAACAAACAGGTAATGTTTTCCTTCACAAAGATGATAATCCTGCTGTCATATCTTTTGAAGATGACCTACCATATTGTCAAACTACAGAAGATCAGAGCATACAGGATTACCTTTCAGATTCTTCATATGTTTCATGTGTTGAAATGTTCTTACAAGAAGAGAATTGCTCATTTCTACTTGTCGGAGTTTTTTTGAAGCCATGAACATACCTTTCTGAAGCAACATGATGGAAGGCAGATCA
>APFE030565960.1:115134-150936 GCA_000404065.3 Pinus taeda | reverse complement strand
TTATGCATTATTTTCAGTATGTTTATGTCATTTGTATGAATAAGGGTAGTCACTCTTCCTAGGTGGCTAACACGTGCTTATTTCAGGTTTTTTGACACATGTTGGAGCAAAAATGAGCAATCATGGGCTAAAAGACAGCCAAGCCTAAGGTGAGGATTTGTAGGGCGGTTTTCTATGGCATTAAATAACCCTTCCTTGAGATCTTCACCCCCAACTCCGAACTCCAAAGACCACCAAAACCGAATCTAGAAGGCAACCAAGTAGATTTTGGAAGGGACTGTCTAACTCACAGTTTGGACAGCCGAGTTCCATAGATTGAGGAGGCCAGCTAGGGCCTTCGTGATGTATAAATGTTGAGGCCTCAGCCTTCGTAAGGGACTTTTGAAACCATTGCATATTTTGCACCATAGTGCTGCTAGCTTTACTTTGTTGTGTTGTAGCCATTTTTGGCATCACTCTTATGACTATTTTCTGATAATGAGAAGCAATTCGATTTTATATCAACACTGAGTTTTCCATAGGAGCCATAACTCTCAGGGTTAGGCCCAACCTGAGAGCCTAGGGCTTCCTTTCTGTATTGTTACTTTTCCTTTATGCATCACTCTTTCCCTTTATGTATTTGAACATATTTTTGTTAGGCAGATTCAGTTATGTTGCTTGAATATATCATTGTTTATGAATAGAATTGCTTCAGGTGTTTTGGTAAGATAATAACAGAAAAAGCTCCAAAGAAAAGGGACAACCACACTCTCGGTTTCACCTCATCCTTATTGGATCAGGGGCTGGAATTGAAGAAATAGTGCTGCCCCAACAAAAACACTAGTTTTCTTGACCATGCAATCCTTAGTGTATTGTTTTCCTTTGCAGAAATTAGTTATGGGTTTAGAGCTCTGAAATGTTTCTTTTCACAGTTGATGTACATGGTTTTCTTTCCAATAGAGCTATTTTTCATTCATGCTTTTGATAGGTAGACTAGATTAGCTAGGACTTTGATGATTTGCAAGGCTTTGTTGATTCGGTTGAATGTACACCGTGCAGGGCATCTCCACCACTCTTTCATCCACCTAAACATCATCTGAGCCACCTGTTCCATCTCCTAGCTGGGTTCCTCGTCTCCCATCTTTCCTTTTTTCCACGTAACCCTACCTTCTTGCTCAATCATTGCCTTAGCCTTCTTCAAGCCAATTTAGCCTTCTACACCTTCTCACCACTCCACCCACTAGTTTCTAGGTTACTCCAAGCCCCTATCTTACCTTCCTATCCATCCATGCACCTTCCCTAACTCACCCATTCTCTAAAATCCACTTTTTAAACATCCTGTAGAAATTTCTAAACATCCTATAGAAATCTTTGAACATCTTGTAGAACCCCTGCAGACCTTCTATAGAAGATCACAATTGAGGTTTCTTGATAGCCAACTTTGTGAAACTCTCTAGAAGGGTGTTGGGGACTCCTTAGATCCTCTCTGAACTTTCCCAATCTTTTCCAAGCATTCCTCCTCCTTGATCCACCCCTGCACAGTCAAGAACAGTGAAAGCATATGCATGATAAAACCTGACAACTTAATCAAAATTACAAAAAGATGTTTTCTTAGGATAGAGGTAGTCTAAGCACATGTATTTTACCTTCATAGAAGTAATGTCATCTCTTTCAGTAGTTTGTATGCTCATCCTTGCATCAGTAGGACTAGCTGGTAGAATTAGGGTTTGCGCTTTTCTCCAGATTTTCAATCTCTTTTCGCAAATAGGTTAGCTATCTTCGAGTTAGCTTTCATTCATCAATTACAAAGCTTCTTCTAAGAGATAATAGAAGTTTTCTTAAGCTCCTAGCGGACTTGTGTCAGCTGACCAAGTGACAGTTGCGACAAGAGCTAGTATTTGTGCATACAACACCGTCGCTTCCAAGTTTGTTACGAATGACCGGGTTGATAAAAGTAAAAAAGGGAGTCCCAGGAGTTGCAGCATTATTGCTACAATACTGGAGCCCACCAACCTACATACTCTACCTTATGATTATTTATTTATTGAGGTTTATTAGAATAACTAAACATGACTGTATGAGATAAACTAGAAATACTTTTAGATCTTCCCTTTCTCGAAGAAGTTATAACCCAAACCTTTCCTACATAAAATATTATTAATCTTGAAGAAGATATAACCCAAACCTTTCCTATCCAAAATACTATTAATAAGTGTGATTCACATGAAACACACATTTCATTTTCCATGTTGAATAAAATCACACTTCCAAAATTTCTAATTGACAAGATTCAAATTTACATTGAAAAAGAAAATAACATCTACATTAGGAAAGAATGGAACATAGAAAATCAAATTTTCTTCGGCTAATACATAGAAAAACTCAAAAGATTTAGTAAAAAAGGACACTAAGGGGTGGGGGGAATTTTACATTTCTTGTAAGAGATAGATGTATTACTAGATGAGGATACCATTGAATCACAACAAGTTATAATTATGATCAACCTCACATTTTACACAATTTATCGTTTATTAACAAACAAAGAAACTCAAAATACTAATATGACACAAATAGATTTGTACATGTCTAGAGAATTCAATTACATCAAGGATTACAAATTAAATTCTTTAAAAAAATCAAAGAAAAAGGAAATGTATTGACAAAAACCATCAAAAACATAATCAAGAAATAAATGTGCATATAATTATTTGATTTTTTAAATAATAATTTAATAAGATGGTAAACATTACTTTACAAATCTATTCGGGAACAGTTTTATATAATGTTTTTTGTCCAAATATCCCACTACAAAACTAAAGAAAGAGTATGCCCTAAACTCAAATAAGAAATCTACAAACTCTAAGACCAATTAATTCATTAATAAACCATAAGTGTTAATCTCAATTAGCCCATTGGTAAACCTTATACCACTGGAATAAGATTAAAGAAACATTCAATCCTACTTATAGTTGGGAGGATATACCTTAAGTGTCTTCAAGTAAATGTCATGTAGGTATTCATTGTGAAGAACCATATGCTCATTTTCATTTTCCACACATTAATGAATACATAAAGTAATATTGTGGTTTCCACCACTATATTTCGGACCTTGGGGGAAGTGAAGACAAAGAAAGTGAGCATCATTCAATCTAAGTAGGGAATATTTTAGGGATGGAAATTTATGTTAGTTTTTAGAAGCCTTGCGATGATTTACCAATTTTTTGGGTACTTTCTTTTGTCCCCCAATGGCTTCAGTCTTTGGAAGCCTATGGGTTATGGGCACACTCTCTACTCTCTTGGCATTGGCTTGTAGTGATGGAGATCACCATTAACAAATCCCAAAAAAAATCACAGACTAGACCATTATTCTCCTATTTGTTTCTCTAATCTCAAAATCATGCCTTCGTACTCTTGTCACGATTCTTCTCAGTGCATAATTCTTCAAGCCAAACTCAAAGTCACTCATATTAATGTCACATGTTAGGTTAAATGGCATTGGTCGGAGGTCATATGCTTTTAATTTTCCATGACATGTTGGCTTGGTCCAAGGCTTGACCAACAGACTAGGTCCCACCCAAGTTGGTATTTCATCATGCATTCTCTTACTCAAAGCCCAGAGGCCCAACTATCTTTTGTCTACTTGTTGACGAAGATATATGTACACCTTGAATTTGGTTTGACCTTGCACATAAATTTCCCTTCCCTCATCTCTTGATTAGTGACTCTATATCATGGAAAACTGAAGAATACACACTCTGTCCTAAACATGCATCTAACACCAAAGTTGTTTCTCTCTCCCCTCGAATAACAAATGAAAGACAAGCATGAAAACAACAGTCAACATTTCTTAAAAAATACACATATTAAAAATAGGCAAATTTGAGATGCACCAAAACATGAATTTAAAATAAAACAATTACATGCTATGATCCCTTAGGGCCTAATGACATTCAAACTAATTTCAAAGTTTCGATAAGGACATATTCTTTAACCAAACTAGATTCTAGATCTAAGTTAAAGTATTCATGACAAACTGAAAGATTAGATGATGCTATACATTAAGATAGTCATCATCATCAAAATGATTGTTTCCCAAGACTACAAATTGATTGGAATACTTGATTTCATTTTATTCATTATCGAGATTAGCATATTGAAAATCATTCAAGAATATAAGTGCATCATCTTCACATGGAGGATTTTGAAAAGAGAAGAAATATTTAAAACAATTCACCTTCCTGCTCCTCTACTTGAGTAATGTGACTTCCTTTTATCTGATCACAATTTGAACTAGTAACTCAAAAGTCAAGAGAATGTGAAAAACTAGCTGGTGGAGCCAATTGATCAGGATGATGATGGTACAAAGAGCCATGGAATGTAGATGATAGAGGATAATAGAAATCCATATCAAGTTCGAGACTAGAGTTATGAATAGAAACATCATCTTGCAGAATGGGGGAGTTCTTATTTACAGTGGACTTCATGAGCCATTTTGGGATTTCCTCCATTGAATCTGAGTCATGAAAATTCAAAGAAGAATGAGAAGATGGATTAGGAATTTGATTAGTAGATCTACTAAGTTTGTTATCATCACAATGAGAAACCCACACCAAAACCGAAATGGGAGGAGGACAAGGAACAAAAGGAATTATCGATTCCTCCTTTGAAATTAGAGATGTCTCATGATTTACAAGAGTTAGGGAAGTAGAAACACTGTGAGGTTCAGATTAATCGCATAGAGAGATGTGAACAAAAAGCTCAAACATTTACTTAAAGAAATGACAATTTGTGACTTCTTAGGGAAATTCATAAAAAAGGTGAAGGAATCGATTAGAGAAATCTTCAACTAATTCATTAGGATTCGTTCTTAGTTGATTGATTCATTTAAGAACATATTGGTAATCATACCTATCAAAGGCTTGATAAAGCTCCTTGAGGAAATGATGAAAAGAATGGATGGAAGAAGATGGTAAGGTATGACACCATCGATTAAGGCGACCTTCAAGAGTACGTAAGAAAGCCAGACAAGCAAAATATTCATCATTTATTTCATAATATTCACAAAATTTAAGAAAATTAGAAATGTGTTGAGTTATGGATGTTACATCCTCACCATAAGACTTAAATTGAGACAAATCATTAAGAGGCTCAGTGGGGATTAAAATTTTACCAGGGAATAGGTTGGAAAAACACCCAGGAGTATGATTTGAGGATGACCCATTTATGATAAAAGATTTAAAACATACTCAACATGCACATCTTGTTGTCTGACCCTCCTTCTAGCACCATTTTCTGATGGATGTTGGAAATACATCAACTAAGGTGGTCTTCCTGATGTGAAGTCCCAATTAGATATCATACCATTTGGAATAGGAACCTCGTCTAGAGTATTGTCCTAGTTGCCATATTTTCTTATAGATTTTCCTTGGCTTACCACTTGCTGATCACTTATACTACCCCAAACATCGAATTGCATTTTCCAGTGTCAGAATGAAAAAGGAAGAAGTACAAGTATAATACTTTGGATGAGTTTTATTGATAATTGTTGGGAAGAAAGAGAAGCATATATCTTTCTTTGTAAAAATAAAGTAAGTGTGCCTCATGAATGTTTGGTTGTAGGTGTATCTAGGTTATTATACTATGGAGGGAGGAAAGGTGAGCCTCTAAGATAGAGTTAATAGTACCACCCTTCTAGAGGCACACATAAGTGAAAGATAACTACCTAACATCAAGAAAAATAGTCCACATAGATGAAAGGATTGTTGCAACCATTAGAACACATCTTCAATTAGATAAGAACTAAAATAACTAAAATAATTCAAATACTTTAGTAGAAATGAAAGAAAACATGAATTATAAATATTCAGAGAATAGTCTTACAAATATTCACAATCCATGCATGAAAATGTGTTGGCGATTAGGCTTCAAGTATTAAGTAAAAGTCCTACAATAAATGCATACAACAAGCAACACTAGCTCCAATAGTGAAGCATTGGAGTCATGACTTTCTCCCTAAAATTACTAATTTTATCTCTCTTATGCCTTTTGGGATAAGCCAAGGTGAAAAGTCATTATTTTGTACCATGAGGGTGTATATATAAAAAATGGGGTGATCCTTCACCTCACTTGTGACTCTTGGGCTACTTTGATGATTGTTCAACTTCTCTATGACCATTTGACTTCCTTCATGACTTTTCACATCACATAAATGAATCTTGTACTTCCACTTTACATTATATTTCTTCAATATTGACTTACATATTCCAAAAAATGATGTGGCACATGATGGCTCATGACATGACATGACATGACACGGATGGCATGGACTTGCATGATGACATGGCAATTTCAAGCTATTCTTTGTTTCCACATGCTTTGTGTCTTCTAAAGGATAGATCGTGACCTTCCTCTTTCTCCTCTAAATGACTTGGAGATGAGGATTATTCAGTGGAACTCGATCTCCAGTTTCTGTCTCAATTCAATGTCCCTTTTTCTTTCTCTTGATTGATCAACTAATGAAGTGTATTATGGGATGGTATACTTCTCCATCTCCTTCATCATCATCCTATCATGGTATGAAAGAGAACCTGCATCTACAATTTGATCATGACAATAATACATTAGCATGATAAACACCTAGTTTAAGGAGTTGCATGACGATCCATTGACTAAGCTAGAACCAGGTGACAAGCTGATGGATAGGCTCGGTTACTGTGCAGTTTCACAACTCAGGTAGTCAAGAGTGAAGCTTGAGCCCTGAGACTATGCAATGCATAGTTTAGGCAAGACTAAGTAAGCAAATTTCACAGTTTTCGGAGTTAGTGAGATAAGTTGAGAGGTTTTGCATTATTTTAGCCAACTGTGTAGTTCTAGAAGGTAGAGGAGGGAAGGTGACTGCACAATTGTTCAGCTCAAGAGCTCATGGGTTCAGTTTCAAGTTTGAGACTGCACAATGCACAATTCATGCCTAGCTAAAGGGCATGATTGTGTATGTTGGCTTGATGGGGCCTGACCTAGGTTCAGAGTTAGTTAGCCAAACAAATCCCTATACTACTGGCCCTTCCGGCAATAGCTCATGGAGCGTAGACTGAGGTCTCACCCGAAGCAATATGGGGGGATGATGGAACCAAGTTTCCACACCCTTGAGATGTATGAGGGGTCGAATTAGTCCAACTAGGAATTTCTTTACCTGGGTTACTTTGTGCACTCTCCTAACCTACGAGACCTTCGCACTTTGTTACAATTGCCTTCAAACAAACCTAACCAGGGGCTGAAGTGATTTCACACTTCTAAGGCAACAATCTACGTTCTTTCCCTAAGTTACACTGTAGATCTTTACTTATATTCTTGTAACTGTTAGTTAACTTTGTGGAAAGAGATACTTATCTTATATTCACTTATTCAACACATTCATATAAGTTCGTGCAATAAAGAAATAGTAAAATTGCAATTCATATCCACTATACTTCAATGCATGAAACCAGGAGAAAGATACAGAAAATGATAAGAAACTTCTCTTTATTAATTTTTCAATCGGTTACAAACTCAACTCACCCTGCAAACTCAGTTGCAGGGATCCGCACACTTAGTTTTGGACTACTAGGCCTCTGTGCACTTAGCTGCAGAGCCATCTCCTACTCTACGACCTAAGGACATGACTTTACCTTCTACTTAGACTCAATGTTTTATCCTCTTTTCTTATTCTTCCATTAGATGTCTCTTTACAACTTAGAGTCTTGCTCGATTTATACAATCCCATGGTCCACAGACCATGGGTAGAAATCTCAAGCTGAAATTACATTACAAAAGCAAGGGCAGACAACCCTATGACTCAATTACAACTTCATGCTCCACGCCCACAAATCTCAGAGTATTTACATTGGATTTAGTCAAAAATTGGGCTTTAAGCCCTAAAACTTGCCTTAGGGGATCCCACGCCGAATAGGCCCCCAACGCAAACATCATGACCTACCCTCGAGTCACTCTGTCGGTGTGGAGATATTCATGTGGAGACCTCCCAACCCTACTTAGACCGCTGTGAGGTCAATAGTGCATTAAGAAGCTATTTTCTATACTTTACTTAGCTAGTTAGATGGTCAAACCACCTATGTATGGCTTCAACCAGCTACCGTTTACTTTGCCTTGGAATAGTTCTCCATATAGTTTCACTGACTATATTGCACCATCATCTGTGACTTCCTTAATAGCATAGGTTTGCATCCAATGCATTTGGAGTTTCCCCAGGAATTTATCAAACTTGTTGTCATATAACAACACCATATCATTCACCTTAAACATGTGCAACTTGATATGTCGATCATGCCATGCCTTTTCACGCTACTTTTATCTTACTGATGAAATCCTACCAAAAAATTTTCTTCTTCAAGTTCCTCCAGCCGTGCGAGTCTCGCCTCCATAGTTCCGCAATCCATCATGCCTGTGAGCACCACTATACGTAGATTAGGCACAATATACTTCATCTGCATTATGGATTCCACTCCATAGACCAACCTAAAAGGTGTATGTCCCATTAATTTCTTGCATGTTGTCCTATAAGCCCATAATAATGTGGGTACACACAGGTCCCAATCGCTCCGCTGCACATTGTATAACTTTGTCAGCGTGGTCTCCAATAATTTTTTAAAATCTTCCATGGTCTCGCTAGCCTATGGATGATACGGTGTTCTTTTTTGATGATACACCTAAAAATCTTAAGTCTGCACACTAATCGTTTCATTTAGGAAATGTGTACTATGATCGCTCATCAAGATCTTCATGCAAATGATTCATGTTAGTACATGTTTAGGTAGAAACTTTGTGACCATCATAGCTATGTAATCTTTTATTGGTTGTGCTTCTGCCCATTGTGTCAAGTATTTTGTCGCAGTAATAATATATCTCATGCCTGTCTTTCCTTGCAGCTTGATTGGTCTTACAAAGTTGATCACCCATTTTTCAAAAGGTTGCAACATCATTTGTGGATTCAAAGGCAACTTTTCCCTCCGTGATGGCTTGCCCGTTCTTTGACATACATCACATGCCTTGCAATGTGCTTTTGATTCCTAGTGAAGGGTCATCTACCACAACCTTGCATGAAGAATTTTCTGTGCAGTCGATCTCCCTGCATAATGACCTCTCGCGGGACCCCCATGAGGAAAGGTGAAATGGTACATCAAAGGGAAGGTCTTCTAAAAACAACCACTCATCAGGGCAAGAATCTGCTTTGATTGAAGGTGTTGGACTAACTGAACGTTCTTCTCTTTTTTAGGTCTTCTCGAAATTAGGTTGGGATTATCAAATAGTGGGGTAGGGTTTGGGTCTAGATTGGCCCTAATATAGTTAGTTCTCCTTGAAGCCAAAATTTCAAGCTTTTTCTAATAATTTTCTTTTTGAGGAATTTTGCAAATAACTTCTAATAAATCCTTTAAGAGGCTTGAAATAAATATTTGGAATTTCTCAAATGTTTATTAAGACTAAGGATTTTGAGTCCCTAGTATGGTCACCACTATGTTATCACTCAGAGTTTCCCTAAAAGTTATCAGAAAGGGGATTAATCCAAGGTAACCACAAACCTATCTTTTAAGTATAGGCTCTAGCCAACCTATGACTCAGAGAGGGCTCTCTCTATATAATTTAGCTTTGTTTTTATGAGATTTTAAGCTAGTTCTTAGTGTTCATTTGGCTTTTGATTTGTATTGAAGGTTGGGTGGTGGAATTCTTATGGAGAATGGATAGAACTAGGTCTACAAGCCATTAGGCTATGGAGTTAACAAATGGATAGCATAACTGGACCAGATCATTAAAGGGAATGTTTATAGGGTAGGCTAGTAAAACAAAATGCAAACCTTTAGGCTTAATGGGTGAAGGAATTCTAACCAAGGTGAAAGGGCACTTAAGAATCCTTGGACAGGAATCAGAATGAAGAACAGAGGGTAATCATGAACCAAGGGCAGCTAAGAATCCTTTGCTATAGATCATAGGAGGCTACCTAAACTAAGGAGCAGTTAATAATTCCTTAATTAAGATTTTTGAAGAAAACATATAATATTGTATAACAGTCAAGAGAGAGTACATTTAAGTAAATTCTAAAATACCATTCCTTGTTATATCATTTAGATTTTTGAGATACTTAAATGATTATGGAAAAACATAAGAAAAAATGACATTAAACATGAGAATACTTATTTGTTTTTCGCTTTACAAAAAAATCTTGTAAAATATCTGATCTTTAATCCTTGATCCAGCAGGCCAATCCAGTCATTGATACAATAGAATTTTGATTTGAGAGAAAAAGTCTATAGAATTTTTTTGGAGATTTAGATCTACCTCTAGATTTAGATCTCCCACTCGATGACTTATTTTTGTTTTTGTTCTTAGACCATCCTCATACAGACAAGGCATCACCATTCTGGCTCTCCATATTTTTCCATCTCATCTCCACCGTAAGCAAGGATGAGACTATTTCATCAAACTACAAGGTAGTTGCATTGCTACCTATTGCAATAACTATACTATGCCACAAATCTAGTAGAGAACACAACAAACTAATGCACTTATCTTCATCTAAAATTATAATATCAACAGATAATAACTAACTTACTTCAGTATTAAATGCGTTCAAATATTCTGTCACCGAGTCTCCATCTTTCATCCTCAGGTTATACGGATTTTTCCATAGGAACAATTTATTCACCAGAGATTTAGATTGATACAAAAACCCTAACTTGTCCCACAAAGCCTTCGCCGTAACTTCTCCTGATGCATTCAACATTCCTGAATCTGAGACACATAATCGTATTGTGCTCTTAGCCTTCTAATCAAAGTTCTTCCATTCTTCATCGGACACTCCCATTGGTTTAGTACCTCGATCTACCACGATCCACTGATCTTTATCCACCAACAAATCCTCCATCTTGAGTTTCCATAACTCAAAACTCTAACCATTAAATTTCTCAATCTCTATCTTTCCACTACTCGCCATATTATTTCACCACTAGAATTGATCCTGCAGATCTCCCACTAAACCAGGTCTACCATAGGCATGAGTGAAACCCCTCTACAACAAAGGTGTCCCCTTGAAGCCAAAACAACTCTGATACCAAATGTAGGTTTTAACCTTGCAAAAAAATTACCTGCATATGAATTCTAAAAGACAAAAAATAAACAATACGAGAACATAACACATAAAACACATATACACAGAGATTTTCCCCTGGATCCCAAAACCAAGACTACCAGCTCCATTTTTCATTATCATCCTTTAAATGTTACAATACATATTTATACATGCCAAAGCAAGCAATACCATGGACTAAAAACCATCACGTCCAAAACCATGGACCGAAAACCATCACGTCCAAAACCATGTGCGAAATCATGCACAAAACCATAGGTAGGTTCACCCAACCTAATATAGGGTCCAAAAACAAAATTTTCTAGGGTGTTGCCCTGAACCCCATAGAGTGGGGTTACCTGCACCCCTTAAACCCCCTATGACTTCCCCCACTACACAATTGGCGCAACAAAGGGGGTGATCCACCCCCCTTCTAACCCCAGGTTAACTACGTGGGCTAGTCATGGAAAGAATATAACACAACCCAATAGCTTGATCACATGAATAGAAGAGAGTCCACTAGAGATCATTGATCTTGGAGATCCATAAGTGTCTACGTCAGCATGAGTTAGTACTTCAACCACTCCTCCCATAACTAGTACTTCAACCACTCCTCATGCAACTTCACCTTTTAGACAACCTCTAGAAATTATTTAGTCAATAGGAACCAACACTTCAGATGATTCAAACATATTTTCAAGGTTCCTAGAAATTAAGCAGAAAAAATGAGACTTTAAAGTCCAATGTTTATAGTCAATTCTGGAAGCAAACTTCCACCTCCCAACATAGGCTCCTTTCTGCTTTTGATAGTGAGAAGGGTAGAATGAAAATGACTTTCTTACAAGGTTAGATTCCATTCCCTAAATCACCATCTGATTACAAGAAGACTGTGTTTTCATTTGACACTAGTCAAATCCATCCAATTGACTAGATGGACATGCATAGACAAACTGGTGAGATGTTTTCTACTATGACAACCACAACCATGTCTCTTTCTAAAATCATGATTGTTCTACTAAATTTTCAGTGCCAACTTAAGTTAGAAAATATCTCCTCTCTAGCTAAAGGTAATAGAGTAAAACCACTAGAGGATTTTGTGATTAAAGTGGGATATGATCCCAAGGATGTAAAAGTTGCAGAACTACTTCTTAAGAAGAAAGATGCAGACATTGTTGCATTGAAGAAATAATTGAAGTTGCCTTCAACAAAGGATCCCCTAACCAAGGATATGGTAGAAACTGAACAATAAAAGGAGGATATGCTCAAGCTTATTGTTGAGAAGAATATACAGTTAAAGAAGATGGAAGAACATATTGAATAGCTATTGAAAGAGAAGGAAACAACACAATTTTCTATGGTGCCCATTATAGTAGTCCCAATAGTAGTTTCAAGTAAAGAGCCTAGTTCCTCATCTAAAACCATTGAGTCTACATCAACAAAAGCTGATCTAACCAAATTAGCACAGGAATTGTCAACCCAAAAGTAGAAAAACCAGAAGCTACCTCAGTAATTTCAAAATATGGAATTGCAAAAAGTGCAAAATGATACTAAGTATCTGGAAGAAAGGCAAAAGACTCATAAATTAAAGCTTAAAATCTAGAAATTGTAGAGTGAGTCACTAACGAAAAGACACTTTGGCTCATGCAAAGGAGAGTATTTGGACAAAAATTATTCAATCTATGACAGATGTATGGCCATCCATACATATTATTTTTGAGCAACAAGGACTCATTACTAGGTGTAGAGCAGTGATTGAAGAGCAAAAAGTAGTCTTGAAGACCAAGCCAACAGAAGCCACGTATATGATCAAGGTTTTGAATTCAAAGATAAAAGACGAATTAGAAGAAATAAATGTCTCTGACAAAACAACCACCATTTTAGAGATAAAAAAAGGTATTATAGAAAAGGAATTTAATCAATCAATTGGAAATTTCAAACCCTGGAGATTTCTATCAAGATATTTCATTGCAAATTTAATGTTTTAAATCAGAAAGGATTGCCAAGATTAGTAGGTTTAAATGATAAGTTGATTATATTAGATGATTATTGCAAGAAGTTATATGCTACTGCTATAGACATATCCAAATTTGTAGGAGTGAAAGGACAGATAAAATGGAGGGCTTTCCTAGAAGCCTTAGAATATGATTTAACCATCTTACATGAAATCAAGCACTTGTTTCTCACCAAGCCTAATTTCAAAATATATACAGAGGTGGATGAAACATTAAGGAAGATGGTAAATGTAGAAATCCCAAGTGAACAAAAATGGGATCATTGGTGTGAAACAATTGAGTAATTCCTCATTATGACAACAAAAAACCTCATCATAATTTTTAGGCCACATCATCAACAAATTCCAAAAGGATAGAGCCACCTCTTCAATGGTTTTTTAGTTCCTATTATATTGTCCTACTTTCGTAATTTTACATCATTTTGGTATCCTATTCCAAACAAATTGTAGATCTTTTGTAAAGTTTTGTATAAATAAATCTTCCTTTGAGTTATTAGGGGTTGAACCCTTTAACAAGTTATCAAGAAGATTTGTACTAAGCTAGAGCATTTTTTAGATAATAAAAGATTCTGGATTTTCCTCTTATGGTCTGTCTCTTAGTGAGTTGTATTTCATCTTGTCTATGCATTATGTTGTCTTCATATAAATTAATTCTTTTGCAGTCATCTGATTTAAAATTTAATTGAATATTAATTTTATTTTGAATCCTGTGTGAAGATGTAATTTAAATAAGAGATTAATTTACAAAACTATTTGTTATTTTTAATTCCTCTTTGAATATAAATTACACTAGATCTCTCTAATAGTTTGATTATATTTTGTTGATTAAGAAAATACTGTTTTCTTAATTTATTATTTTAAATGGTTGAATATTCACTTTGAATATCAAATCAATTATACCTCTCCATACTCTACTTCTCCATCACATTAAAATCAAACTAACCACGTGCAGTTAAAGAACATCCTTTCATTTTATCAAAATTCTGTCTAAGTTTAAAGCACCTGTCTATAAATAGTTCGCTGGGTCATCCAATCACTCAAAAAAACAAAACATTATAGATGCTTTGGGATAACCAGTTGACCTTAGGTTATCTCAAAGTGAAACACTCCATATGAAAACTATAATACAATCAAAACCCTTGAAATGAACCTGGATCAAATGTAAGCATAGGTGCATGATGAGATTAGCTTTATTATATATACATCATGGTAATAGTAGTGTTTTAAAAATTGTCTCTCTTGAACCAGAATTCGGTCAAACGAGCTAGTGGATTGGGTGGCTGAGTCAAACTGGCCAAAAAACCCAGTTCATCAGTAAATTTTGCCCAAATTTCAGAAAAAACCTGGTCCTAACCGACTGAATTAGGATGGAACCAACCAATTTATGGTCAAACGAGTCGATTCCATCCTAATATGATCAGATCACTGGCAAGGCCATGACTAACCCACACGACGTGGTTTAAGAAGGTTCCAGGTAGTTTTGGAGGGAAAATAAGGGTTGCTTCCCTCCAAAAACACCCTCTCCAAGCCTTAAGGAGGTGTCCCCTTCCATTTATATGACGCATCTCATTTGGAGCTTTTGTGAGTTTGATTGGGAGCTTGGAGAGTGTTGAGTTTTTGTGGGTGTAGTCAACTTGGAGGCTTGGAGTTGGAGTTGGAGCTATTTTGGATATAGTTTGTTGTTGTGAGTACAGATGACATCTTCAAGAGGAGGCTAAGGAAGCTAGTTTCCATTTCCAGGTAAGGGTTTTCACTTGAAAAATTTATTCGTTCACTGTTGTGGATGTATTAATTTTTTTTATGTGTTCTACTTCTATGCTATCAAATCTCTACTTCTATACTATCAAATTTTGTAGGCTACAATGTGCATTTGTTTTTCTAAATTTATCTTTGGTTTTCCATTTTCCTTAGCTATATTTTTTTTTAAATGGAAGATTTCTTTGCAAATGTTAATTATTTTAAGCAAACATGGCTCCAAAAGCCAAAGACATTGCATGGGCTCATTATGATGTGATTGATGGAAAAATGATATGCAAATTTTGTAATAAACCTATTGGAGGTGGGGGTATTCTTATATTGGAACAACACACGGTTGGGGTAAGAGGCTAATTAAAACCAAGTGAAGCACCAATTGAAGTTTTAGGTCATGCTAGGGCATAATACCTTTCCAGGTTTGAAAGGATTGAGGAGAATAAAGTTCATGGAAGAGGGAATTATTACAAGCCATGAAAGAAAGTGGCATGATGATTATGAGATTCAATACTTCTCTTTTATCCCTTCCACGAATGACCATTTTCACTATTTTCCTCCTGCCAACAATCTAAAGGAACAAAGATAAAAAACATCTAGATTTATTTCCAATCCTCTTCTACTATTGCCTCTTCTGATCCCACTTCCTCCCAAGCAAGTTGTCAACCAACTTTAGGTCAACATTGGAAAAAAACAGCAAAGTAACTTCTTATCAATGTGTTTCTAAATGGTGGTATTATGAAGATATCCCATTTAGTGCTACTCACACACCTAATTAGCAAGCTATCTGTTACTTTGTTCTAGTTGCAGGAAATGGATTTAAAGGCTCTGCTATGCAAGACTTAAGGGGAGCTCTTTTGCAAAAAGATATTTCTTCCACTGATGAGTATTTTGTTGAGTATAGAGAGTCATGGCTCAAAACATCTTGTTCCATCATGTCAGATGGATGGACCAATGGAAATAACCTCACTATCATAAATTTGTTTATTTCTTACCCTTAAGGAAACATGTTTTTGAGATCAATTGACAGACCTGATAAGGTGAAGGATGCAAGCCTTCTATTTGATATTTTGGATGAGATTATTCAGTAAATGGGGGGGTAGAATGTTGTGTAGGTAATCACAGATAATGCCTCAAACTATGTTCTTGTTGTAAAGATAATTGAGTCTAAATATAAGACCATATTTTGGACTCCATGTACTGCAAATTTCATATATCTCATGCTTAAGGACATATGAAAAGTGGAGTGGGTAAAAAACACTGTAGAGCATGTTGAGTGCATTAAAAAATACATTTACAACCACTCATAGATATTTAGCATAATGAGAAAAAACGTTGGGGACAAAGAACTTGTTCTGCTTGCAATCACAAAATTTGCAACTCACTTCCTCACATTGCAATGTATCAATTCTCAACAGGAAAACCTGTAGAAAATTGTTTCTTCTAATGATTTAACTGAATCTTGATGTGCTCATAAACAATATGGAAAAGACACCAACAATATATCTTTTGACAATTATTTTTGGAAAAGGTCTGCAAAGCTTGTGAAAATTACCGAGCCCCTTATTAAGGTGCTAAGGATGGTGAATGTCTAAAAATTGGCCATGGGATGCATTTACGAGGCTATGGATCAGGTAAAGGAGAAGATACTAGCACCTTACAAGGATAGTTTAGCTAAATATGGACGTACAACTGGGTATTTTTTGAACCCAAAGTATCATTATAAATCTCAGCTATGAGATCTATAGGAGGGGGATGTGAGAGCTCAATCGATTGATTTCTTGGAGCGCATGGTCCCTATTCATGTAGACTAGTTGGAAGTACATAAAAAGCTTACTCTTTTCAATGTGGAAGCTGGTACCTTTAGAAACAACTTGGAAAACATGGAAAGAGATGTGAATCAGGTAAGAAATTCCTATTTTTTTCAAGTTAAATTGTTTACAATTTATAATTCAAATGATCTATATATACTTATAATTTGTAAACAAGTAATGAAATTAACTAAGTTACTAATTAATTTCCTTTGCAACACATTGGTGGGAGTCATTTGGCGGCCAATGTCCACAAATGCAAAATTTTGCAATTAGAGTCCTTAGCCAAACATGCAGTGCTCCAAGTTGCGAGTGCAATTCGTATGTTTTTTAGTGCATACACACGAAGAAAAGAAATTGTTTGGAATAAAAAATAGTTAAATGATCTTATCTTCTTGCAATACAACCTTCAACTAACGCGGAACCAAATGATGAATAGAACACCTGATCTAGATCCCATTATGTTGGATGATGTTGATCCAACATATGAATGTGTGGAGGAAAATGAAGATCCTATGTTTGATGGTGTTGTTGATATTAACATGGCATTAGCACTGGATGAAGCAAATTTGGTAGCACCATGAGAACCAATATTAGTAGTCGCATCAAGCAAAGGCAAACAACTAATAGAAGGCACTGGTTGTGCAGCTTGACAAATTCATGATTCCATTCAGTCCACCTCTATTGTTATTGGTGGTAGTGTTATTACTAAGGTTGTAGATGAGGTTGAGGCATCCTCATACTCTTAACCAGATGATGTCTAAGTAGATCATGATGATGATCATGTGTCTAGTAGTGGTGATGAATTTGATGATTGATCATGTGTAAACTTGCAGTCTTGTAGTAGGCCAATAGCCTCATAGCTTTTAGCATTGTTTTCGGGCTTTATAAACCATTTAATGTCTCATCGTTTATGTATTTTGTCAATGATATGTATTGCATTTAGTGCCATTTTGATATATTCAAATTTACATGCTATATAGATGAGCAAACTTTGCATATTTTGTTTCTATTGGCTTGGATTCATGGTTTTAAATCTTAAAAATAGTTTTTTTAATTAAAAAATAATTTAAATCTTAAAATTATTTCTTTTCATTAACACTTAATTATTTTATGTATTTTTGTAAAAATGGGTTCATTGAGATATGACCAATCCCTCTTTCACCTATTTCGGTATGAAAGCCAATGGACCAAGTTTATTAGGTGGACTAGTACTATCAAGTACTCACTATATGGTTAAGAAAACAATAAAAAAATTGGGGGTTTGTTACACAAATGAGTTATGGTTTTTAGGGATGTGGTATTGATGAGCCACCATGCTGGCCCATAGTATTACAAGAAAGGATATTTACAAGTTAATAATATCTATAGTAAGTGAGGTGAATATCCATACTTAGGAATCTCATTGTATTAGAAGTTTATTGAAGTGTTAGTTTTTATGTGTTTATTAATTAAATTTCAATATGGTTACACAACACTCCAATATTTATTTTATACTGGGTTTTATATTTCTTTTAACCTTTTATAAATTTTCAATTAATCCAACATGTAAATGTTTACAAACAATTACACCACTACAACATCACCTTTATATTGAATTGTAAAATATCTCTTGGCACAACCAAGTCTCAAATTAATATCATATGGGAAGAGTGGAGAATGAAACCACTTTTGGAGAATTAAATTATCTCCAAGTGAGTCCAAATTCAATTAGCTTCACACAATTTTAATAATAACATTTCATTGACCCCACACATGCTTAGGTTAATTTTGAAAAAAAAAACAAATAATACAATAAAATAATATGGCAAAATCTGTCCATAATTTTTTACATAATTATAAGACAATTAAATGTTTGATTTTTTTTATAATAATATTAAAAGTTAAATATTTAATTTTTGAAATTAAACATTCATGGAAGCTAAACTATAATGTTAAACAAACAAATCCAATCCATTGTTATTTAGATTTCTCTTATAATAATAATATCATAAAAGATTCCAGGAGGCAGTTATCCGCATTGATTTTTATTTGTATTGCGTTGATTCCAGGAAGCACTTCTGCGTAGAAGTAGAGATTCGCACTAGCCATATCGATGGCACTCCTTGATGTATAGTTGTTGTAGGACATAATTATGGGTTTAATAGGTTTTCTAATAACAATTTATAAGTGTAAAATATACACACTTTCATAGAATTTAATATTCAAATAGCTATATCCAATCTCCAGGTACTTAAAAACAGAGATCAAAAATAGATTATTATTATTATTATATAATCCTATCCGATAACTTGCCAGTTTTGGTGACAAGGATAGATCATAGCTTGCCAGTTTTGGTGATAAGGATAGATCAAGATCGTCTCATTAAAGTGAAATGTATATATGGATTATGTGGTAGCGTTATCTGGTTTCTTTATTGTTCCTGCTCCCGCCTTTCGTCAAGTATGGCTTTATTTTTCCATTTCGTGAGTTCGTTTTTGTTCCTCGCTGCTCTCACGGCTGCTGTTGACGTGCGTCAAATGAGTATTGATGAATACATTAATTTCGTTAATCCTCCGGCAGTGCACAAAAATAAGGTCGTATCAAATCTGATTAATAAAATAATAATAATATATTATGTGATAATATTCTCCTGACTGTGTGCCTTTCTTTGATAACCAGACTAAGCTCGGAGATACTATACTTTGCGTAAAATTCAGTGACCAAATATCAGTGAAGTACGCAAGTGATAACATCACCCGGGTATAACAGCATAGTATTTTCAACCTAACGGAATATATTAGACGGGTAAGACATTAGAAAATAAAATTTAGAAAGTGTTAACATGCGTTTCTGTCTGTTTTTGTGTCGTTAAAAGAGTTTGAAAAAACCACCGGTATTAGGGTTACCCACGCGAAAGCTTCCCAGCTTTGGCAAAAATATTTCAAAGTTGGCCCATCAAATTGAGTGTCCTGAAAACACAGTGCCGATCAGGGAAATCAAACGTGAAGAAGTGGAAAAAGCGGAATCCGTCAGCAAATTTTTAAACAGAGGAAGAAGAAGACACCACCCCACACCTAATGACGATGAAGGCGGTAGCCTGCCCAGTGCTCGTGAGGTACTAAGATTGAGATTTATAGAAAAATCATGTGATGTGATTTCCATTTTATATAATATTCTTTTTCACATAATGATTCTCGTGTTGACATTGATGTTTGATTAGATTTCTCATATTTTCATGTTTGAGTTATATTTGTTAATGAGTTACATGTGTTAGTTATAAACGTGAATTTCAAAAATTTAATAATGCATTATAGTTTGAGTTTAAGGGTTAATAATATGCGTTTTTCTTAAAAATGTTTAAAATTAGATGGGATTAGTTAAATAATTATTTAGAGATAGGTTTTTTTTGTCTTATAAACAAAAAGTTTTATACATTAATTTAGTGTTTAACTTGATCTTCACTTTAAAATTAGAGAATAATCATTATTATAATTATTATTATTATTAAAACTATATTTTTCCATATATTAATTTAATATATAAATTTCATAATAATTTTAAAATTAAATAATAATAATAATTGTTGTTGTTAACAGTATGCTACTGTTAAATGGAAATCCCAAGATGATCCATTCACTACAGTAACTGCGGGGTTGAATACATGGAGGCCGCAGGTTAAGCTGGATAGTTTTTTCAGTCTCAGCCAAATTTGGTTCGCGAACCTAGATATAGGTAGGAATATAATGGAGAGCATTGAGGCTGGATGGATGGTAAGTCGATATCATTTTTGACCATTGAGATTTACATGATCATGGAGATTAATGTAGTATTGAAGGGAGCAGCCACTGAATTAAATATTATCAACCAATAATCCATTCTTAGATGACTATTGCAGGTGGCTCCAGGTAGATATGGTGATGATGAACCAAGGCTCTTTGTTTTTTGGACGGTAATTTCAGAGTTTGAAGTGAAGTTTAATTGGTGTATTAAAAATTCCTTCACGATGCACATTGTTGATAAGTGTGTGCCTTGATGCAGTCCGACAACTACTTAAACGGTTGCTATGACCAAGAATGTCCCGGATTTGTGTCATTACACCCGATTGCCAAACCCGGTGAAATTTTGCAGCCGGTATCGGAGTCTGGAGGGGAGCAATATGGATTTCAACTAACTCTTGACAAAGTAAGAAATGTATATTTTTTGTATTTGATTTGATGGCCAAGTTTTCAAGAAGCGAACTTTGTAAAATATTATTGGATGTATAGAAAGTGAGACCAGACGTAGGGATTGCATGGTATATATATTTTGAGGGTGTGGAACTAGGTTATTGGCCAGGATCACTGTTCGGTTCTATGACTCTTGGTCTCGGCGCTAATGTTTTCGAGGTTGGAGGCGAAGTTTCTTATACTGGAAGACCCGCAGGTGTGCGTTTAACGAGGACACAAATGGGTAGCGGTGTCCATCCTCAAGGTGGCTACCGTCGTTCCGCATATACGAAGAAAATCCAAGTGTATGGTACCGTGGACGAAATTCACACCGCACCGACATCGTATGTAACGAAGCCGAGATGTTATGACATGGCGTATCGAGTCGGTAATCAAAATTGGGGTAAATATATATTCTTTGGAGGGTCAGGAGGCGTAAATACTCAATGTGTCGCATAAGAGCATACTCCAGTGAAATTGCATATCAATTTCATGTTATCTACTATTATGAGGTAAACAAAAGACTAATCCATCATCATTTTGTATTAATGTGTTTTATAAAAGAAAAGCCACTTCATAGGACACCATAGTCCATAAGACACCATACTCGAGTGTCACATAATATATATGAAAAATAATAGCATATGACTGTTGAAAACAGTAATTCCAACTGCGCATCAGGTAAGAGGAGTGCAGTAGCGATGAACACTCCAGCTACAAGAGATGGACGATATCGCATCGGCGAAATGGCAGCAGTTTGCGACTTCAGCGATGGGCGACTAAGCGATGCCGATATCGCTATCTGTATTTTCAATTGGAGCATGACCTTTCATAAATGAGATATTGCCGATGAGCCGGACCCGATGAAGGAATTAATCCCTTTTGATAAATTATCGGGTCCATATTATTTTCGCTATCGGGAAAACCAAGTGGGCAGTTCGTTTTTCATGCGATATGTTATGACCCGATATTCTGGACCCGATTGATATTCAACACTTTACTTTATATTACTTCGAGTCCGCCAGTGGGTTGTTTTATGTTTTTATGAATTTTAGGCATATATTGTAATATATATATATCGGAGGTATCGGGCCATGTGTGATCGGGATTTCGCAATCGGGGGAAACCATGGGTGCACATAGTTGTGTCATGCGATGAAGTCCGGACCCGATAGAGTTCCAAAAGCATATTGTATAATGCTGATGTAAAGGCCTTGGAAAATGATTTTGACGTGAAGTGAAAGCTTTACTACCGCCGTTTATCTTAGTAAAGAGTAAATGCTATTTACTGTGGTTGGTAAGTTTTTGATGAAGTTTTAATTTTGCTTGAGCGGGAGTATGGGCATAGAAAAATATCAGTAAAACCATTTAATTCTTACTGTCTTTCTTTTACGAAAGCATGGCGATGTAAGTCTCCTCTCCCATAGTCATATATTAATGTAATTTTTTTTGGTAAATGTAATGTAATGAGAGATGTGTAAAGCACAGCAGTGCGCAAGAAATGTTCTGAATATGCATTCTGGAGTCACGCAGCAGCGTGAGTAAAAACTCATATGTAATTTCTTTTACAGCAGTAAAATCTTTGCCTTTTTGGTGAATCCCTCTGAGTAAAAAGAGGATGAATTTTGTATCAGTTTACTTTTGATGAATACAAATCCTTCTATGTGTGTTTAATACTCTGTTCTGAGCAATTTGTTAAAAAGCTTCCATGTGCTGAGATCCTGGAAAAAGGAAAACAGAGCATTGTCTCTGTGTATGAATTTATGTTTGTTTTTTGGATTTTGCCAGAAAAATCCCCAACAGTGGTATCAGAGCAGGTTTAGGCTCTTTGAAGACATTCAAATAAGTTGTAGGAAGGATTTTGTTGCAGTAACTTCTCCAGCAAAGTGAAGACTCAGCAAAAGAATCCAGGTATCTCTCAGACCAGTTTTTGTGTTACTACTGAAAGAACAGTCAGTATTTTAAATACACAGTCAAGGATTTAGAAGCATAGCTGAGAATGCAAGGAATGGCTAGCACAAGCACTAGTATGGGTTTTTTTAACCCTCAATTCCCACAGTTCAATGGGACAAACTATGACTATTGGGCAATAACCATGAAAGCCCTGTTTGCCTGTCAAGATTTATGGGAACTTGTTGAAGATGGTTTTGATGAACCAGCAAATGAGAATGAGTTTAACAGATTAACTCAGGCAGAGAAAGACCTAATGAAGAGAAATAGGAAGAAGGATTCAAAAGCCCTTGTATTTTTGTATCAAGCAGTAGACCAGAGTGTGTTTCGAAGGATAGCAGCAGCTAAGACATCCAAAGAAGCATGGCAAACTCTCAAGACAGCCTATCAAGGCATGGAGAAAGTGAAGACAACAAAACTACAGTTGCTGAGGAGAGATTTTGAGAATCTGTGCATGAAGGAGTCAGATAACATTGACTCATTCTTCACACATGTAATCGGTCTGATCACACAGATGAGGACTCATGGAGAAACCATTGAAGAAAGGAGGATTGTGGAGAAAATATTGAGGGTCTTACCCTCAAAGTTTGATGCTATTGTCACCACCATAGAAGAGACAAAGGATCTCTCAAACTTTTCAGTTGATGAACTTCATGCATCACTGATAACTCATGAGCAGAGGTTGAGTAGAAATGAAAACTCATCTCTAGAGCAAGCCTTGAAGACCCAGATGTCCTTTGGAAGAGGAAGAGGTCAAGGCAAGGGAAACAAGAGAGGAAGAGGCAGAAGCCAAAACAGAGGTGGAAGGAACAGTCCAACAAATGCTCAAGGAAGAGGCAACAATTCAGATCAGAACCAAGGCCAAGGCAGCAGCCAACAAAGAGGACAAAATCATGCTCAAGGACAGAGGTATGAGAAATCCAACGTCCAATGTTATTATTGTAAAAAATATGGGCATTATGCCAATGAATGTAGGAAGAAACAGCATGATATGAGTAGTAGTTCTAGTGCAAATATCACTAGAGAAAATATCAGCCAAAATAATGTTCTATTAGCTTGTAACATGGCTGAAACAAATAGTGAAGATATATGGTTTCTAGACTCAGGTTGCAGCAACCATATGACAGGAAACTTAGCTTTGTTCTCTGCTTTAGATCAAAGTGTGAAGTCACAAGTCACACTTGGAATTGATAGTAAAATCTCTGTTATGGGAAAAGGAGAAATAAAAATATTTACAAAGAAGGGTGAAAGGAAAACCATAGCAGATGTCTACTATGTCCCTGGAATGAGATGTAACCTCTTGAGTATTGGACAACTTGTCCATAAGGGGTACAATGTTTTCTTTAAAAATGATGTATGCACCATCATGGATATAGCACCCAGCAAAAGATGCATTGCTGAAGTGAGGATGACAAGGAACAGGATGTTCCCTCTCAAAATAAGAGCAGATTTGAAAAACAAAGAGCAAATTGCAGCAGTTACCCAAGAGGCTTTCCAAAGTCTACCAAAAGATGAAAACTGGTTGTGGCACTAGAGATTTGGACATCTCAACTTTGGAGGTCTTAACTTGTTGAGCAGAAAAGGGATGGTAAGAGGATTACCATTGATAGAGAAACCGGACAGCCTTTGTGAAGGCTGCATATTGGGAAAACAACACAGAGAAAGTTTTCCATTAGGGAAATGCATAAGGGCAAAAGCACCCTTAGAGATTGTCCACTCAAATGTATGTGGACTGATGCAAATCCCATCACTAGCAGGCAGCCAATATTTTCTAACTTTTATTGATGATTTTACAAGAAAATCTTGGGTTTATTTCTTAAAGAATAAAAGTGAAGTGTTTGAAAAATTCCAAAATTTCAAAGCACTTGTTGAAAACCAAAGTGGCCTGCATATCAAAGTTTTGAGAACAGATAGAAGAGGTGAGTATATCTCCAAAGAATTCCTACGATTTTGTAGAGAAAATGGAATTCACAAACAGTTTACAGCAAGGTACACTCCGCAAAAAAATGGAGTTGCTGAGAGGAAGAATAGGACCATCATGGATATGGAGAGGAGCATGTTGAAGGCAAAGTATTTTCCAAATGATTATTGGGCCGAAGCTGTAAATTGTGCAGCGTATATTTTGAACAGATATCCTACAAAAGCTGTGATGAACAAAGTGCCGGAAGAAGCATGGAGTGGGAGAAAGCAAGGAGTCACCCACATGAAAGTTTTTGGATGTGTGGCCTATGCACACATTCCAAATCAGTTAAGGAGGAAGTTGGACAGCAAAGGGGAGAAATGTCTTTTCATTGGATACAGTGAAGAATCCAAAGCTTACAGGTTGTATATCTCATCTACCAAGAAGTTTTTTGTGAGCAGAGATGTTCAATTTATTGAGGAGGAAGCTTGGGATGGAAGCATAGAGAAAACAGTGAATGTTAAAAACTGTTTGTCTCATGATGAAGATGATGAGGAGGTGGCTGAAATGCATCCCCAAACAGCGGTGCCAACACAAGGACAGCAAGGGACACCCTTGAGGATAAATGAGAGTGCTTCTCCATGCACACCACAAGGTGGAAATTCAAGTGCCTCTTCAAGCACTTGCACACCAAATGAAAGAGGTAAGAAGTTTAGAAATCTAAGTGATATTTATGATGAAGGAATGAATTTCTTATTTGCCTTGTTTTGTCATGTTGATGGTCCTATTCATTTCGAGGATGCAATTAAAGATAAGAAATGGATAGAAGCTATGGATGAGGAGATGAATGCCATAGAAAGAAACAAAACATGGGATTTTGTTGAGCTACCAAAAGGTAAAGAAGTCATTGGAGTGAAATGGGTTTACAAGACCAAGAGCAATGCTGAAGGCAAGATAGAAAGGGACAAGGCAAGGCTGGTTGTCAAAGGGTACAAACAGCAGTATGGGAGAGATTATGAGGAGACTTTTGCACCGGTTGCAAGAATGGAAACCGTGAGAGCAGTGCTGTCCATAGCAGCACAAAACAAATGGAAAGTCTACCAAATGGACGTAAAGTCAGCATTCCTAAATGGAGTGTTAAAGGAAGAGGTTTATGTTGAACAGCCTCTAGGCTATGAGAAGAAAGGTGAAGAGCACAAAGTGTGCAAATTGAAGAAAGCTCTTTATGGGCTGAAGCAAGCCCCAAGAGCATGGTACAGCAGAATAGATTCATATCTATTGGATAATGAGTTTGACAAATGTGAGGGAGAACCCACCGTCTACATCAAAGAAAAGGATGGTAAGATTTTAATTGTTGTCTTATATGTTGATGATGTTATTTTTACAGGTAATGATGATCAACTCATTAAAAAATTCAAATCAGTCATGAAAGATGAATTTGAAATGACCGACATGGATTTCTTGAGATACTTCTTAGGCATAGAAGTAGATCAAAACGAAAATGGAATTTTTATCTCTCAAGCGAGATATGTAAATGAAGTGTTGGGCAGATTTAATATGCAAGAATGCGAGGCAGCGATCACTCCCACAGTAATGGGATTAAAACTCAGCAAAGAGGACAGCAGCAAGGATTTTGATCCTAGCTTATATAAGAGCATAGTTGGCAGCCTCATGTATTTAACAGCAACTAGGCCAGATATAATGTTTGCTATTAGTTTAATTTCCAGGTTTATGGAGAGGCCAAAGGAAGCACATTGGCAAGCGACGGAAATAATTTTGAGGTATGTCAAAGGCACTAAAAGTTTTGGAATTTTATATAATGTCTCAGAACATTCAGATTTGGTTGGATACACTGATAGCGATTGGGATGGAAGTGTTGATGATCAGAAGAGCACTTCCGGTTATGTTTTTCACATGGGCTCAGGAGCCATTTCATGGGCTTCTAAGAAGCAGTCCATTGTAGCATTGTCTACAACAGAGGCTGAATATGTGGCAGCCACAGCAACAGCATGCCAAGGAGTGTGGATGAGAAGAATGTTGAGAAGCTTAGAACAAGAGCAGGCAAAAGCAACAGTGATTTTTTGTGACAATAGCTCAGCTATTGCATTATCAAATAATTCAGTGTTTCACAAAAGAACGAAACACATTGATACAAGGTTTCACTACATCAGAGAATTGGTGAACAATGGAGAAATTGTCCTACAACATTACAGGACTCAGGAACAGGTAGCAGACATTTTGACAAAGCCATTGGATCAGAAAAACATTGAATTTTTGAGAAAATGTTTGGGTATGATTGAATGCCCAGTAGTTGAAATTAAAGGGGAGTGTTGAAAACAGTAATTCCAACTGCGCATCAGGTAAGGAGTGCAGCAGCAATGAACACTCCAGCGATAAGAGATCGCCGATATCGCATCGGAAAAATGGCAGCAGTTTGCGACTTCAGCGATGGGCGACTAAGCGATGTGCGAACTGCCGATATCGCTATCGGCATTTTCAAGTGGAACATGACCTTTCATAAATGAGATATTGCTGATGAGCCGGACCCGATGAAGGAATTAATCCCTTTTGATAAATTATCGGGTCCATATTATTTTCGCTATCGGGAAAACCAAGTGGGCAGTTCGTTTTTCATGCGATATGTTATGACCCGATATTCTGGACCCGATTGATATTCAACACTTTACTTTATATTACTTCGGGTCCGCCAGTGGGTTGTTTTATGTTTTTATGAATTTTAGGCATATATTGTAATATATATATATATATATCGGAGGTATCGGGCCATGTGTGATCGGGATTTCGCAATCGGGGGAAACCATGGGTGCACATAGTTGTGTCATGCGATGAAGTCCGGACCCGATAGAGTTCCAAAAGCATATTGTATAATGCTGATGTAAAGGCCTGGAAAATGATTTTGACGTGAAGTGAAAGCTTTCCTACCGCCGTTTATCTCAGTAACCAGTAAATGCTATTTACTGTGGTTGGTAAGTTTTTGATGAAGTTTTAATTTTGCCTGAGCGGGAGTATGGGCATAGAAAAATATCAGTAAAACCATTTAATTCTTACTGTCTTTCTTTTACGGAAGCATGGCGATGTAAGTCTCCTCTCCCATAGTCATATATTAATGTAATTTTTTTTGGTAAATGTAATGTAATGAGAGATGTGTAAAGCACAGCAGTGCGCAAGAAATGTTCTGAATATGCATTCTGGAGTCACGCAACAGCGTGAGTAAAAACTCATATGTAATTTCTTTTACAGTAGTAAAATCTTTGCCTTTTTGGCGAATCCCTCTGAGTAAAAAGAGGATGAATTTTGTATCAGTTTACTTTTGATGAATACAAATCCTTCTATGTGTGTTTAATACTCTGTTCTGAGCAATTTGTTAAAAAGCTTCCATGTGCTAAGATCCTGGAAAAAGGAAAATAGAGCATTGTCTCTGTGTATGAATTTATGTTTGTTTTTGAGATTTTGCCAGAAAAATCCCCAACAATGACAAGAATATTCTATGTGATTTTTATACAAATATGTTATTATAATTAATATGGAGTACAGAAATCTAAAATTAATAATTATATATATTTTTGGTTTTTAACTAATTAGATAATATAGAAATGAATAACAATTACATTAATGGTATATATATATATATATATATATTATATATATATATATAATATATATATATATATGTTATACTTTCAATTCATCATAAAAATTGTGAAGTAATTTTATAATAAAAAATAATTTGAATTAAGTTTTTCCGCTCATATTATTTTAGATATAATTGATTTGATTTTTTATAATATTTTTTACAATAAAGTTAAAACTGAATTAAAATATATCTTTTTAAAAATAAAAATTTGATATATATTTTAGATTAAATTCATAAGTAGATATACATATTTTTAAAGTTATAATTTTAAATTAATGATTATATTGATGATGATGTAATTTAAAAATAATGATAATATCTTTGGTTGTCAAAACATAAAATGGAATTTATTTTTGCTTATCTTGTGACATCTAAAATTATAAGAATAAATTGGTTTTGATATTATTAAGTATTTTATGTTCTTTTGTAATGTCATTGTGTGTCTCTAATCAATAATATTTCAAACACTTCAATGTGTTCACACATACTTTCTACTTATTTTTCCACTACATTTGCACTCAAATCTATAGTTGATTCTTTGAGAATAAGTGTTACATAAGTGGAAAGTTGGATCCATCAAACAATATAAGATCATTTAAAAGCAGGTAAATTTTTTTATGGGTTAACAAGCCATTAGTAACATCTTGTGGAATAAGAGCTTGTAGGCTTCCACATTCCATAATAATAGTCAATAGGGTTAGTATGTCTACATGTGATTTACGCCGAAGTTATTCTTTCAACTATTATGGATCACAAAAGCCTCAATTCAACTAATAGTCAATTCTTTTTTAGGAGTTCTTTACTTTGCATGGGAGGAATGATTTATCCATGCCCATAGAAAGTATAGAACTCCTAAAAAGAATTTACTACAACTTGTTGGAGTGCCTTCCCATAAGCTATCCTCTAATAAGACCACAATTAACATTAACTAAAGAAATTGGTGAAATTAGAGTTGAGAAAAAAATTAATTCACAATTTAGTTGCTACTCAATGTGTGGAAAAATTGTTCCAACTAAAGAATTCTTTATTCTACCTTTTAGAACCTTATGTTTTAGAGAAGTTGAATTCTCCATTAGAAAATAAGCTAGTTCTCACTTTATATAGTCACAAATTGGGGAATGAGCTACCTCTAATAGATTGCAAATTCAATTTTCTAATTAGCATATTAATATTGTACAAAATTTAGACACCATGAAACCATTTTTCCTTGACCTACTTAAACTTCATCCTACCTGAATTTGAGGCAAGTTCATATTCCTAGACATAACCATGAAATTATTTTCAGTAGGGATTTTTTTGTAATATTCACTCATACCTACATACTCTACCTTATGATTATTTATTTATTGAGGTTTATTAGAATAACTAAACATGATTGTATGAGATAAACTAGAAATACTTTTTAGATCTTCCCTTTCTTGAAGAAGTTATAACCCAAACCTTTCCTACATAAGATATTATTAATCTTGAAGAAGCTATAACCCAAACCTTTCCTACATAAAATATTATTAATCTTGAAGAAGCTATAACCCAAAGCTTTCCTACGCAAAATACTATTAATAAGTGTGATTCACATGAAACACACATTTCATTTTCCATGTTGAAGAAGTTATAACCCAAACCTTTCCTACATAAGATATTATTAATCTTGAAGAAGCTATAACCCAAACCTTTCCTACATAAAATATTATTAATCTTGAAGAAGCTATAACCCAAAGCTTTCCTACGCAAAATACTATTAATAAGTGTGATTCACATGAAACACACATTTCATTTTCCATGTTGAATAAAATCACACTTCCAAAATTTCTAATTGACGAGATTCAAATTTACATTGAAAAAGAAAATAACATCTACATTAGGAAAGAATGGAACATAAAAAATCAATTTTTCTTAGGCTAATACATAGCAAAACTCAAAAGCTTTAGTAAAAAAGGACACTAAGGGGTGGGGGCAATTTTAAATTTCTTGTAAGAAATAGATGTATTACTCGATGAGGATACCATTGAATCACAAGAAATTATAATTATGATCAACCTCGCTTTTTACGCAATTTATCTTTTTATTAACAAACAAGGAAACTCAAAATACTAATATGACAAAAATAGATTTGTACATGTCTAGAGAATTCAATTACATCAAGGATTAGAAATTAAACTCTTTAAAAAAATCAAAGAAAAAGGAAATGTATTCACAAAAACCATCAAAAACATAATCAAGAAATAAATTTGTATACAATTATTTGATTTTTTTAAATAATCATTTAATAAGATGGTAAACGTTGCTTTACGAATCTATTCGGGAAAAGTTTTATATAATGTTGTTTGTCCAAGTATCCCACTACAAAACCAAAGAAAGAGTACGCCCAAAACTCAAATAAGAAATCTACAAACTCTAAGACCAATTAATTCATTAATAAACCTTAAGCGTTAATCTCAATTAGCCCATTGGTAAACCTTATACCATTGGAATAAGATTAAAGAAACATTCAATCCTACTTATAGTTGGGAGGATATACCTTAAGTGTCTTCAAGTAAATGTCATGTAGGTATTCATTGTGAAGAACCATATGCTCATTTTCATTTCCACCCATTAATGAATACATAAAGTAACATTGTGGTTTCCACCACTAAATTTGGGAGCTTGGGGGAAGTGAAGACAAAGAAAGTGAGCATCATTCAATCTAAGTAGGGAATATTTTAGGGATGGAAATTTATGTTAAATTTTAGAAGCCTTGCGATGACTTACCAATTTTTTTGGTACTTCCTTTTGTCTCCCAATGGCTTCAACCTCTGGAAGCCTATGGGTTATGGGCACACTCTCTGCTCTCTTGGCATTGGCTTGTAGCAATGGAGATCACCATTAACAAATCCCAAAAAAAAAGTCACACACTAGACCATTATTCTCCTATTTGTTTCTCTAATCTCGAAATCATGCCTCCCTACTCTTGTCACGATTCTTCTTAGTGCATAATTTTTCAAGCCAAACTCAAATTCACCCATATTAATGTCATGGGTTAGGTTAAATGGCATTGGTCAAAGGTCATACGCTTTTTATTTTCCATGATGTGTTGACTTGGTCCAAGGCTTGACCAGCAGACTAGGTCCCACCCAAGTCAGTATTTTGTCATGCATTCTCTCACTCAAAGCCTAGAGGCCCAACTATCTTTTGTCTACTTGTTGACGGAGATATACGTACACCTTGAATCTAGTTTTACCTTGCACATAAATTTCCCTTCCCTTATCTCTTGATTAGTGACTCTATATCATGGACAACTGAAGAATACACACTCTGTCCTGAACATGCATCTAACACCAAAGTTGTTTCTCTCTCCCCTCGAATAACAAATGATAGACAAGCATGAAAACAACAATCAACATTTCTTAAAAAACACACAGATTAAAAATAGGCAAATTTGAGATGCACCAAAACATGAATTTAAAATAAAACGATTACATGCTATGATCCTGCAAGGCCTAAAGGCATTCAAACTAATTTTACAATGGTTTTGGCCACAGTTTGACACACTTGCAGGTGGCCTATATATAAGGAGATAGAAACCTAACAAACAAGAGATAAATTCTTGCCACACAGGGCCTTTTATAGGCTTACCAAAAAATTAAAAATTTACATAAAAACTAGAAAATCGTGTCCTCCTCAATGACTATCACAATGCCCTTTTCAGAATCATCCAAAATCAAATTCTAGTTTGGCATGGGTTCAATGCTCCTGCATCAAACTCCCACTCTTTAAAATCTTCATGATCTCCTCATCATGCATTATCATTACTGCATCTCATCCTCTGTAATATCGGTCTCCTTTCACACATGTATCTCTAAGTGAGTTGCAACTATACATTCTTCACTGACACCTCATCTACTCTCCTCCTCTGTCTCAAACTTTTGGGATTTTGGTTTATTTCCTTTGGAACCTTTTGATCTTTCCCTGGTCACTTAGCAGTTTCTCATTTTCTCACCTCCTATGAACTTCTCTTGTTCTCTGACGCATCCTTCCTGCGCTCTAATACCACTTTATGATTGAGTGATTTTTAGGGTTAATTCCTTTCATCCTTAGATGGCTTCAATATCTGGAAGCATGTGGCTTACCGACCCACACTCTAATCTATCATAATTGGCCTGCAACAATGGAACTCACCATTAAAAAATCCCAAAATCAATTCATGCACATGACCAATATTCTTGTTGGGTTGTATTATATTCTTTTCACGATTAGCCCACGTATTTAATCAGGGGTTATAGGGGGAAAGGTCACACGAAGTTTGAGGTGTACCCATAACCCCACTTTATTGGGTCTTGGACAGTGCCCCAGAAATTTTGGTTTTGGACCCTATGTTAGGTTGGGGAGACCCACTTATGGTTTTGTGCATGATTTTTGCACATGTTTTTTCGACGCGGTGGTTTTCGATCCATGGTATTGGATGCTTTGGCATGTATAAATATGTATTATAACATTGAAAGGAACATAATGGAGAAATTAAGCTAGTCGTCCCGGTTTTGGGATCTAGCAGAAAATATCTGTGTATATGTGTTCTATGCAGTTTTATTCTCTCACATTGTTTATTTTATATGTTTTAGAATTTGTATGCAGGAAATTTCTATACGGGGTTAAAACCTACAATTCTCCTCCTTGTCGTTCCAATCTTGAAATTGTGCCTCCCTACCCTCGCCAATATTATTCTCAGTGCATAATTATTCAAACCAAACTCACGGTCATCCATCTGAACATCATAGGTCAGGTCAAATGATGCTAGTTGGAGGTTGAATCAAGCTTGGAGGCCGACCACTTTTTATTCTCCATGATGGGTGTAGTTGTTGCAAGGCTCAACCAACCGACTAGGTCCCACCTGAGTCGGGGATCAGGCTTTTATAATGTGTTCACTCGCTCAAAGCCCAAAGGATTGAGTATCTTTGGTCTACTTTTTGATGGACATATCCATCAGACCTTCTAGAGCCTTACAAAACAATTAAAAATTTACATAAAAACAAAAAATCATGTCCTCCTCAATAGTTGCCATGATTCCCTTTATGGAAGCTTACAGAATCAAATTCAAGTTTTCAGTGCGGCCGATGCTCTTGCATAACCTTGGCCAATCTTATTAGTCTCTAACATGTAAAGTATAAAATGTTTACGTGTATTTTTTTAATAATATTCAATTTTTTAATGATTTTGTATGGTATCTATATAATAACTATAACATTTTGGTCATTTTTAAGCCACATTGATTTTATACCATAAAATTTGGCTGAGAAAAAATGGAAATTCGTGAATCTTTTTTTTTAAACAAGAAAAATTAGTCGACCTTCTAATATTAACCTCTAAAATTTTCCATGCATCTCATTATTCTTGTCTAATTTTAGATTTGATCAATTTGAACATTGAATATCCACAGCCAAGGGAATGACATACTCAAAACCCTACATGAACAACATAAACACAAGAGCACTAAATCAAAATATCAATGCATGAAAACAATGAAAACTCAAACTATTGACATAAATAAAAGTTAATTTTCCTCAACAATTACGAAAACATGGGATAATAACATAAATAAACATCAATTTAAGATTTAGAAAATAGCAAGTTTCAACACCTTTCCTAATGACATCTAGTAAGAAAATTATAAATTCATCTCCTTTGGTAAGGGCCATTGTCTTAGTTTTTACCAACTCTAGGCTAACCGAAAGTATATATTTATTTAAGGACATAATCTCATGTTTTCCATGGAACTAGGCTAAATATCCATGAGAACAACCCGTTGAACAAATATCTCACATCTCTCATTATTGTAGTATATGCTCACCCTCTTAAGATTAAGATTAGAGATTTCCTATTTTCTCCTAGACTGATCAACCCCATGATTAACACACACCACCTCATAGAATTCAAAACGAATATGGTTTAAACAATGACCCTGTTAGATGTCCAAAATCTCCCTCATTTTCACTAGTCATTCCCTAATGAAAAAAAAGCATTATCACGACTTAATGAATAAATAGACTTAGCAATTTTGCTAGGTATTGACTCACAATTGGAAACTTACTCAATTAAATAGCTTCCAGTCTAGATGAGTTGCATGAATGATTTGAGATATATTTATACTAGCATCTATGATCATCACATTGAGTGAATATATTGAAATTATGAAAGGAATAATGGAAACAACGGAAAGCACATGCAAGGTAGTAGGTGGTTGCAAATACAGGTGGTTTTCTAAAATTGGTGGTATAAGCATTACCAATATTAGATAGTACTATAGGGTAGTTATGGAAAATTGGTAATAAGAAAAAGCCTACTAGTAGTGTATTCCTTAGGAATAACTATTTAAATTTATGGATATTTTAATAATATTATTGATAATAATTAGAAAGGATTCATATTGATTAGAATATTGCTTTATAACATGTGAGATGAGTGTTTATATAGGGGCACCTACGATGCAAACTGTCACATTTCATTTACGTTCAATGGTTTAAATGTTTCTTTCATGATATTTTCATAGATTTTGTGTTGTTGAAATGGCTTCTACAATAGGTGTTACATAAGAAGATATTTGCTAGCGTGGTTAAAGAGATGGCCTCTCAAGGTTCCAGTTATTCAATACTTTTGAATACATGCCATAGGATCAAGAAATATTTTTTATTAAATGGTATTAAAATATGTGTACAAATTCATGGTGGAATTTGTGGTATGCCAACAAAATAAGACAAATAAAATCAAGATCCTAGTGCTCCTTAAGCCATTATCCATAACAATCTAGTGTTGGGAAGAATGTTCAATGGATTTTATTACAGGAGTTGACGAGTACTAGAAATCTGTTAACAAAGGGATTCTCCTCATTGTGAAGTCCTAATTAGACCTACCACCATTTGGAAAAGGAGCCTCATTCGAAGTATTAACATGGTTGCAATAGTTTCTTATATATTTTCCTTGGCTTTAACTGTTAGCAAGATAGAGAAGGGTGTATGTGTCTTTACAAAAAGAAAGTAAATTTTCATGGTGAATTCTCAGTTGCAGATGTATCCGGGTTCTTCTACTGTGGGGGGATGGAAGGTGAGTCTCTAAGACAGAGGTAATATTACCACCCTATTATAGGCACACACAAGTGAAAGATAATCACCTACAATCAAGAAAAATAGTACACATATATGTGATTATTGTTACAACCATTACAACACATCTTCAATTAGATAAGCACTAAAATAACTGAAATAGTTCAACTAAGTTAGTATAGGTGAAAGTGTAGGTTTTAACCCCGTACAGAAATTACCTGCTTACGAATTCTAAATCACAGTAAAAATAAAAATGCGACAGCATAACACATAAAACACATATACACAGATATTTCCCACTGGATCTCAAAACCGAGACTACCAGCTTGATTTTTCATTATGTTCCTTTCAATGTTACAATACATATTTATACATGCC
>APFE030565960.1:96442-111112 GCA_000404065.3 Pinus taeda | reverse complement strand
TTTGATTTCCTAGATCATGCTAAATAAGCTTCATTTATTGACCCTTGATATCATGACCACAAAAGTATTATACTTCTTTTACAAAAATTACATATAAGTGCATGAGTATTAACCTACCTATAGCAAGATAACTGAGGGAACAATATGTCTCTCTTCATCAATAAATATAATAAATATGATATGTTTATGAAATAGAATCACAAAATATATTGAACCAACAACATTTCCAAATTCATCAATAAAATTCCTAATCCCAATTATTAAGGCAATGTTGCAATCAAGAGAATTATATAATGAATGTTGAAACAAAATCAACTATTATTACTATTTCAGAAGCATGTTATTCTTCAAAAAGTGTCATGTAAAACAGTGAAACTGCATAAATTGGGCACAAGTAGTTGTTTTCTATAGTCACTGAAGAACAAGAATGCACCCATGAACACATGCAGCTCAGACAAAACTTATTATACTCACTTGCAAAAAATCGTACAGAAAGTCACTATAAAATGTTTCCAACAACCCCTTTTTTTATGAAATATTTAGATAATAAAAGTAACAACAATCCTATTCTCTATTCACACTTCAGCAAATTATTAAATCAATTTTCACGTTCATACCAAAAATGTGTAGACATAAGAACTACATCCATCAAATAGTCTATTCATAAATTTCTAGTACATAAAAACTATGGTAAGTAGGACTTTTACTCTAACAATTTATATGCACAAAAACTACAACCATTCATGACTTTTGACAAACACTTTGCAAACATGCAATCTATAACCATTGAGGCATTTTGACAAACAGTTTGCAAGCATGCAATCCACAACCATTGAGGCATTTTGTCAAACACTTGGCAACAATGAATTTGAGATTGTTCTTCAACCAATTCAATTCAGAAACTTTAGAAATTGAAACTTCAAATGTTGGCATCTTAAAACAGGGACTAAACAATCTTTGTTTTTCATCAAAAAATCAAAAACATGCACATACAATTGATAGAAACAATTTGTAAAATTTCCCAGATTTTCGATCTAGGTTCTGCAAAGTACTTTTTTGGAATCGAATGGGGGGGTTAAATGGCCAAATGGCATGGATACCCCCTGATGTTGAGTGGAAAAGTAATAGAACATTCCAGCAGTGCGATTTATTAAAACAACAACAACGAAAACATTCCTACTATCTCATATATCTATATGTCAAACACTTAGTGTGCAAACTTCATCTATACTTGTACATGGAGAAACAAAAAATCAAATTTATGATAATATGGTATTGTAGTCAAATTCATTATAGAAAGAACTTAAAACTTTGGCAAACATTATTGTTTTAATCTCCCTGCATGTACATTCCCAACTACATTTGCTATTCATTATTGGTTAGCTCATAAATAAATTTGTAAATATCTCATAAACATTCACAAGTAACAATTTCCTATGAATTAAAGTTCTACAACACTTTTAAATTAATAATAAACAGAAACTTCAAGAATGCTTATGAACATACCTGATAGTGCATTTATACAATTCCAAAAAGATGGGAATATGCTATAGCTCCAATGAGATTTTGCTCATGCTCTAATATCCTTATCAACTCATTGTGAACCATCCGGTTTTCCTCCCAACCATATCTAGGGAGAAATTATCCCCTTGGAACCCCCGAGCTGTAAGCACTGACAAATAGTACCAAAATATAGTAGTAGAGAGATATCCAAGGCAATCTGAGGAAGATAAGTTTCACTTCCTCCCAACGCCACTCATGGCCAACTTCACCAAGTAGCACTACATAGTAATTTTTATTAGGAATTTCAAAATTATTTTGAAAGCAATTGGCTACTCTCCAAGTCTCTCACTGTCATAATATTTTTCAAATCTCTCCAACTCTTGGTATCACAATGCACCTCCCTCCCCCTAAGTGACAATATATGAGACACATATATAGGAGGAGCAACAAATTCTTGTCATAAAGGAGGAGTAATATGCATGCATTGTATTCCATTTAGAGGAGTGTAACTCATGCCATTAAGGAGATGTATCCATGCCTTAGTTAGGGATAGTGTAACTTATGCATTAAAGAGAGCATAAGAGGAATCTTTCATGACATGTCCTTAATGATTCGAAGAGGAATATGCCATTCTTTGATGAGTGCATAAAATAGTGTAATGTATTATTAAAAGAGAGATATTTACATAGTGCCATGAGAGTCATCAAGGAGAGAGGTGTCAAGTGATTGAGGAGATGAAGATGACTTGTAATTCTCTTTTAATAATAATATCATAGTCTCATAAAAGATAATAATAATATTAATAATATTTAGGATTAATTCGAGATTGAATGATTATGATTGATTAATGATAATTTAAGTGATTTTACTTCAACTATACTTGATTTCCAATTTATGTAAAGTGATTTACTGTTTTTGTAAAGTCATGCTTGAGATGCTAGACATGACTTTATATTTTTAGAAAGTCACTATAGGATTGTTAGAAAAGAGGTTTTATTAACGAAATTCATCCACGAGCTTCCCATGAGTGGTGTTTTTCTTCTAGAGAATAGGGATTTCGTACCCATATTGCATCCATATTCATGCCTTAGTAGATTGAGTACTCCACGCTATGATCTACTCTAAAGATCCAATATTCCACATGTTGATCTTTTTAAATATTTAGGACTCATGCCCTAAACATTCTACTATAGATACAACACTCCACGTCTTTATCCTTTATGGATTTAGGACTCTGTGCCATAATTTCCATGGCTTCTCATCTACTCTGCTTTGAAACTCCATGCTTCACCTTAAGGTACTGATTGTGAGCTCATACCCATCTGGTAGTTCATTGGTAAGGCCATGTTCCAAGACCTAAACACATCAAAATCTCATAGATCAAAGGAACCAATGAATTTCATAATTAGCTTATTCACATTTTATCAAAGATTGTGCATGACTTCCACAATCATTTTGGTTATAAAGAAATGACTTCCTTAGCCATTTAAAATTTCAAAATCCTTGTTTGAAAATAACCATGTTCTATATCACATCCGGCTCAATACAAGATTAAGTATATAAAATCATAAAAATCATGTATCATGACTTCCACAGTCATTTATAATTTGAGAATCCTTGATCCCAAATAACTATGTCCCTGCCACATCTTTCTCATTACAACATTAAACATATATAATCATATAAATCATGTATCATACATAAATCATAATTAACCATATGTTCCACATAACCTTGATCATCCATAGATATATGTGTTTCAATCCTGAACCAACATCCATGTCATACACATATTTCCAAACTAAGATACCAAAAGAGAAAACATTGGTAATATGTTCTGAACTAAAATCAATTATTATACACACAATCATAGATATCATCATAAGCACACAACAACTAGGTGACCCAAACCGGATCTATAACATATAAGAATGTACATAAGTTTCTCACGCATAATATTATATCTTTATATCAAAATTACCCTCTCTAAGTGTCATCAAAGCTATCTCACCATGAAGGGACATTACATACTCCCCCTCTTGGGCTAAAATTGGCCCGAAGTTTTTCCTATAGTCATAAGATACTTAGTTATTTTTTATTCTCCTATCACTAAGGTGTTAACCTTACGTATATGTATTTTATATATTTTTCTTCATGCCAAACCATAGTTTAAAGTTTTATAAATTGGAAGCAACTCCATGAAAATCAAAACATACCATTCTTAATCAAGTAGGAAATATATCCATGCCATATTAGGCATGTTTCTATATAAAATGCCAAATATTTCTATAGCAAAACCAACCATACAATTTACAGTACTGTATCAAAATACTAATTTATGTAATTTATATGACATCAAATTAAGATATCTATAATATTTTGATATTCTACATGTTATTTTTCATAGTTTACATGAATCTTACATGATCCATCTTCTTGGTTCTATAGTACTTTGATCTTTCCAAGCTATAAATAGCTCACACATTGGTTGTAAAAAAAACAATAATGATCCATCCCACCTAACAATTAAATTTGCATACAAGAAGCATAAAATCATCCACATTCAATTTCCAGTGAAACTATGCAAAAAAACATGATGTCATATATAAAACCCACTCTTACATCTCACTTAATTTATGTGTTCTCAATCCAATTTTCCCCATTTCATTCCATAAGACATTCTTGCAATCAAAATCTTTAGGATCTACCAATAGTTTTTACTAAATTCTTAATCTTTAGGAAAAATCACAATTTTGTGTTTAAGACACCTTTTCTTTTTAAACTAATAAGCTAAGGTTCCATATAGTCCTCATTAACCCACTTTTGTATTATAGATCGTTCCTTTAATTCCCATAATCTTCATTGTTATTCACTTCTCTTACTTGAGAATCAATTATGAATGATTCAGTTAGAAGATATTCATTCCAAAAATAATAAAATATATCTTTTTGGAAGTGGCTTGTAATCAAGAACAACTTTTTAAGTATACAAATACAATAGCTGTATTATTGAATCTATCTTGATAACTATAAGTCAACTTGTTTTCCCACTATAAAATCACTCGTAATTTATATTCAATAATTAATCAATCCATTTGGTTTCACGTCTTATTCCTTACTATTAATACATACACACAAACAAAACAACAAGCTATGAAAATCATACATTTCTCAAATTATGAAGAATCTTGTTGATTTTAAATAAGCTTTAGACTATCATAAAGACATTTCTAGCCTAAGGATATTTTTTTATTTTTTTTACTACCTCTCAAAAGATTATAACCTTTTGCAAGATTACTAACTACTCATACAACTATACATCTGATCTAATATGACCATATACTAAAAACTAATGTAGAATTGATTAGCCATTAATGAGTTTGAATGTTAACTGAAAGCACAGAAATCGAGGTACACTGCTTGAATAGAACACTTTACGTCAGTTGATAAACCATAGTTAAGATGTAAAACAGAAGTGTAAACAACGAAAACACAGATATACTAGACAACAATATTGATTACGAAGTTCGTCCTTGATGGATAATGTCTTTGGGTCCGCTTTCAAGATGGCCAACCATTTTTATTATGAATGAGAAGGAAGAAGTTGATTACACAGTGAATTAGATAGATTGAACTTGCACACGGGTAATTCTGACCTTTGTTATCCAATAGCTCTCTAAAAAAGGTTTCCAACGCCGCTTATGGTTTCCAAATTTGACTCCCAATGCTCCCGAAACCCTAAAAACAAAATTGCCTCTATCCCTCCAGAACCTGCACATGAAACTCAAAAACCACTCCTAATGTCATCAAAGAAGCAAATATGCCTTAAAGAGGCATGCAGGTAAATGATAACATCCATGGGTTAATTACAGGATGAAATGGTTGCTCCATGATGAGTTTTGGAATTTGGTCTTATGGTTGTTTTCCACCTAAGGTTTAGTTCCCATGGTCCAAGTATTAATTTAAAACAAATTAACACATAAGAAACCCAAAATATCTTTGGATTAAACTCCAAACTGCTAGCTGTCAGCATTAACTGGGCGGGTTTGGGACAACTCATGTGAGTGCCAGATAAAGCCTATGGTCATCGCGCCGACGGTTCCGCTTTATAGTTATGATGTTGCTAATCACATGTGAGGCAACATTTTGCTATCCGTTGTGGCTAGAGGTAGTGGCTATGAATCCCAATGGTCTTACCTCTCCTCACATGTTTCTACTAACTCCTCACACTTCCCGCATGGTCAGGATACCCCGACGGTCAAATGTTATCTGCTCACATGTCGAGTTGTACTAAGCACGGTTAAGGATTGGCAGTTAGGGCTAACCCCTACTGCAAACTCCTCTGTCTGCTCACATGACATGGTCCCACCGTGATTAACTCTAGAGTCAGGGGACTATGTATTTAATTTATAATGTTTTACATTACACATAGGCTGAAAGGGTTAATAGACCAAGCCTTTAATGTGTTTTTGCATAGCTTTTGATGTATTTGGTTCAGGGTTTAGGTAATGGTAATAAATTAGGATTTGATACATGGTTGTACCTTAGGGAATGGTGTTTAGCATAGGATTTTGGGTTTGTAGGAACTTAGGCATAGGTTTATGGTTTATATGTAATTTTTAAAAAACCCATGTGTAAAAAATTGTCACAACGCGACATTTGTGACTTTCATCACATGATGACAATAAAACCATGCCTATCATTGACAAACGACGATATCGATTCTCTGCCATGACGAAAACTCATGCACATTTTCAACTCTAGTTGTCTTTTCAATGACAACCTAGACGATGAATCTATTCCACGGACGACACCCATTTCGACACATCAATCCTGCTTGTCGAACGACAAAGCACATGTTGTCAACAAATCCTAGGGAACTGTTTATGAACATAAATGAATAACCAGATTCAACCCATATCAACTGAACACTATGAACACTATGAACATTACCCAAGCAACTTGATCATAACCAACATTGTTGAAACTGAGTGACACCCGTCAACTGAGGCAATGATGACACTGAATACTAATGATGACACTTTGACATCTATGCAATTGGATTGATGGATCCTCCTGGATCATTCCTCTCCACTTGAAAGCTTTTGGACCAAAAAATTTTGACTAAACAAATATTTGATGAGGGTAGAACTCCCTCTATTTCTACCTTGACCTGATGATGTACGAATACATTCGATCAATCACCTGTAAGTGATGACCTTGATGATGCTAATCATGGCACATTTTGATTCGGTGACCCGTCTATTCCATCCGCATTATGAACAACTTGCGACAATGGGAAAACAACCTATTATCAACATGGAAATTGAATTCTTTCCAGAAAGAATGATGACTTAGTGATTCAAAAACATCTTTAAAAACAATATTTATAGAAATTTATTCAATACATCTGATGGGTATTAACAATCTACTTTCCAAAATAACTGAAATATTCAAAGAATCCTTTGATTTTGACTCCATATCAATTACTTGACTTGATTTACTTTCCTATTGACTGATTTCTAAGTGAACTTGTTGCACAAAACTCATCCAGTTGTGATGAAAAGACTGCTACAACTTAATTTGACTTTCAAATTATCTAAATAATTGTTGATTTACTTGAATCACTATTTCTTCATCTATTAACTGATATCTCCATTGGCTAATACATTCACTTAATGAATTAGTTTTCAAATCATGATATTGAAACTTTAGATTTGCTTTTGAAAATTCTTTGTCATGAAAACTTATAGACTTCCTCTCCACTTGAAAAGAGGCTTCATTACTTTTTAAAGAATGAAATGATGATGCAATACCAAATAAATGTAACACTATCTTTCCCCAATACTGACCTACACCCTTGAGACTGAAAATAAACATACCATCTGAAACAAGTCTCTGATTAGACTCACATGTACTATTCCCTGTAATACACTGTTGATGACGATAGTTTCTAGAATTCAGTTGAATGAATGAGTTGAGAGTCATTCTGTCTTTAAGAAGATGTTCATAGGACATTAAATGTATCTCATGTTGCTTATGCTATTCATGAATAATATTTATTGGAAAGGAATTAACCACCTTGACCAATTGATCTATATACTGAATCTCACATCTCGAACAATCATCCTTATGTTGTTCCTTAATGAACATGAGTACATATTTACTTGAACTTATTAACTACTTAACTTGATTTGTAGTAATTAAATCCAAGTTTGATATGACTTTATGTGCCCTAACAATAAATTCAACCCCTTCTTTCTTTAGGTGATATTTATGTTCTCTTTTGTAAAACATTACATCTCTATCATAAAGATAAGGACTTCCTAAGACAACTCCACAAATGTCTACTGGGACCACATCTAACTTCACTTCATCAATGTACTTAGATTTAATTGCAAATTTTAACCATCGGTACTTTGTGACATGTATCTGAGTTGATTTATTAATCCAACCTAATGGGTATGGTCTTGGATGATTTCGTGTTTCCAATCCCAATTGATTAACTATATGTTCAGATATTAAATTTTCTTGTGATCCAATGTCAAACATTGTGTCAATATTTGTATGCTTAGAAGTTATCCTAATGTGGAAGAGTTCAACTTTTTTATCTTCATGTGAAGGATTTATGTTTGAAGTAGATACATTATTTTTCGAACTTGAACCAGTATCAAAAGTTTTACCTGTTGTAACCATGGCGGTTATCAACCTTTCATCACCTGAATCTGAACCTAGATCCTACTGGACTGCTGTGATGGCCTTCTTCTCATCCTTTGCCTTAAGGAATTTTTTGGGCTTAAGTACTAGATGAATTTTCTAGCACTTCGATTCATCAGGACCGATTCTCTAGAAATAAGAACAAGTAGGTCTTTCCTGCTAAATGATCGCTAATTTCTTTCTCTTCGAATTTTTCTTCCCTTTACTATCACTGGAATCTCTATTTTCCAACTCTTTGGATGACTAAGATGACAATTTGAATGGTCTTCCACTTGATTCAATATGTATGGCCTGAACACACACCTCATCAAAATCATCAGGATTATACATCAATAAAGTATGTTGCAAATATGAATGTAAACTACTGATGTATTTTAACAAAGTTTAACCAAAGTATAACCCCAAATTCTCAAGAACATCCTTTCCCTACATGTCTTTAAGTCCTTTATCATATTTCTTATAATTTGTCTTAACAAAAATATAAAGGAATATAATAAGCCATTATTTTTCTTTCACGAGTTTCTAAATGACACAATAATAATAATATCCTTTATGCAACCAATATGACTACATGTCAACATACACAATAATTCAACATGCATGTAAAATAACAATTCATGCATCAACCTATAAGCAAGCATTTTGGACCATTAGGCCCTAGTGTTTTAACTTGGCTCTGATACCATATGTAAGGTCCAACTTTACCAACCATCAATAGTATAAAGAAGTAAAGGTCACATTGAATATTATTACTCAATTTTTATTTTATTTTCGTTTTATTCATAATATGACTAATTTATCTATCATGTAATCATGTTCCTTCAACTATTTCAATGTAAGAATATAACATAAGAATTCAGGGATAACTTTCCCTTAAGACCAATTCCAAAACACATTTCCTCTCAACTTTAAAAGATCATAACATGTACTATTTACATACTTATACATGAGCTCTAAGTAAGAGTGGAAATAAATTCTACCATAATTCCATGTGCAAAAATTAAGCTATATCAACCTATTTTATTTCCTAGATTATGCTAAATAAGCTTCATTTATTGACTCTTGATATCATAACCACAAAAGTATTATACTTCTTTTACAAAAATTACATATCAGTGTATGAGTATTAACCTACCTATTGAAATGTTACCGAGGGAAGAATATGTCTCTCTTCATCAATAAATATAATAAATATGATATGTTTATGAAATAGAGTCACAGAATATGTTGACCCAACAACATTTCCAAATTCATCAATTAAAATTGCCAATTCCAATTATTAAGGAAATGCTGCAACCATGAGAATTATATAATGAATGTTGAAACAAAAGCAACTATTGTTACTAATTCAGAAGCATGTTATTCTTCAAAAATTGTTGTGTAAAACAATGTAACTGCATAAATTGGGCATAAGTAGTTGTTTTCTACAATCATTAAAGCACAAGAATGCACCCATTAATGAAGGCATGTCAGACAAAACTTATTATGCTCACTTGCACAAAATCCTATAGAAAGTCACTATAAAATTGTATCCAACAACCCCATTTTTTATGAGAGATTTAGATAATAAAAGTAACAAGTATCCTATTCTCTATTCACACTTCAACAAATTATTAGATTAATTTTCACGTTCATACCAAAAGCTTGTAGACATAAGAATCTACATCCATCAAATATTCTATTGATAAATTTCTAGTACATAAAAACTACGGTAAGTAGGACTTTTACTAACAATTTATACGCACAAAAACTATAGCCATTCATGTGTTTTGACAAACATTTTGCATGACGGTAAGTAGGAATTTTACTCTAATAATTTATATGCACAAAAACTACATCCATTCATGTCTTTTGATAAACACTTTCCAAACATGCAATCTACATCCATTGAGGCATTTTGACAAACACTTTGCAAGCATGCAATCTACAACCATTGAAACATTTTGCCAAAGACTTGGTAACAATGAATTTGAGATTCTTCTTCAACCAATTCAACTCAGAAAATTTAGAAATTGAAACTTCAAATGTTGGCATGTTAATGCAGGAACTAAACAATCTTAGTTTTTCATCAAAAACACGAAAACAAACGCATATAATTGACAGCAACAATATATAAAATCGCCCAAATTTTTATCTGGTTCTGAAAAGTACCTGTTTGGAATCAAATGGGGGGTTAAATGGTAAAATGGCATAGATACCCCCTGATGTTGACTGGAAAAATAATAGAACATTCCAGAGATGTGATTTATTAAAAGAACAACAACAAAAACATTCCTACTATCTCATTTCTCACTTTGTCAAACACTTAGTGTGCAAACTTCATCTACAATTATACATGGAGGAAAAAAAAATCAAATTTATGATAATATGCTATTCTAATCAAATCATGGCAACCTACAATGGACAAAAAATCATTATAAAAAGAACTTAGAATTTTGGCAACACATTATTGTTTTAATCCCCATGCATGTACATTCTCAACTACATCTGCCATTCATTATTGGTGAGCTCATCAATAAATTTGTAAATATCTCATAAACATTCACAAGTAGCAATTTCCAAGGAATTTTAAAGTTCCACGACACTTTTAAATTAGTAATAAACTAAAATTTCAAGAATGCTTATGAACATAACTTGCAGTGTATTTATACAATTTCAAAAAGATGGTAATATGCTCCAGCTCCATTGAGGTTGTGCTCCTACTCCAATATCCTTATCAAATCATTATGAACCATCCGGTTTTCCTACTAACCATATCCAGGGAGAACTTCTCCCCCTGGAACCCCCGGGATGTAAGAGCTCAAAAACAATACCAAAATATAGTAGTAGAGAGATATCCAAGGCAAGCTAAGGAAGATAAGTTTCACTTCCTCCCAACACCACTCATGGTTAGCTCCACCAGGTAGAGCTACATAGTAATTTAGAATAGGAATTTCAAAATCATTTCAAAATAAATTGGCTACTTTCCAAGTCTCTCACTCTCATAATACTTTTCAAATCTCTCCAACTCTTGGTACACAATGCACCTCCTCCCCCTAAGTGATAATACATGAGATAGATATATAGGATGAGAAACAAATTCTTGTTATAAATGAGGAGTAATTGCATGCATTGTATTCCATTTAGAGTAGTGTAACTCATGCTATTAAGGAGAGGTATGCATGCCTTAGTTAAGCAGAGTGTAACTTATGCATTAAAGAGAGAGAGGAATCTTTTATGACATGTCTTTAATGATTTGAAGAGGAATATGCCATTCTTTGATGAGTGCATAAAATAGTGTAATGTATTATTAAAAGAGAGATATTTAAATAGCGCCATGAGAGTCATCAAGGAGGGAGGTGTGAAGTGATTGAGGAGATGAAGGTTACTTGTAATTCTCTTTTAATAATAATATCATAGTCTCATAAAAGATATTAATAATATTTAGGATTAATTTGAGATTGAATGATTATGATTGATTAATGATAAGTTAAGTGATTTTCCTTCAACTATACTTGACAACCAATTTATGTAAGGTGATTTACTAGTTTTGGAAATTCATGCTTGAGATGCTAGACATGACTTTCTATTTTTAGAAAGTCAATCTAGGATTGTTAGAAAAGAGGTTTTATTAAGGAAATTCATCCCTGAGCTTCCCATAAGTGGTATTTTTCTTCCAGAGAATAGGGATTCCATACCCCTATTGCATGCATATTTGTGCCTTAGTAGATTGAGGACTCCATGCTTTGATATACTCTAAATATCCAATATTCCACACCTTGATATTTTTAAATATTTAGGACTCTCCACCATAAACATTTTATTATAGATACAAGACTCCACCTCTCTATCTTTAACGGATTTAGGAATCCACGGCCTAATTTCCATGGCTTCTCACCCACTCTACTTTGAAACTCCATGCTTCACCTTAAGGTACTAATTGTGAGCTTATAACCATCTGATGGTTTGCTGGTAAAGCCTTGTTCCAAGACCTGCACTTATCACATTCTCATAGATCAAAGGAATCAATGAATTTTGTAATTAACTTATTCACATTTTATCAATTGTTGTGCATGACTTCCACAACCATTTTGGTTCTAGAGAAATGACTTCCACATCCACTTGAAATTTGAACATCCTTGTTTGAAAAGAACCATGTTCCATATCACATCCTACTCAATACAATATGAAGTATATAAAATCATAAAAATCATGTATCATGACTTCCAGAGTCATTTATAATTTGAGAATCCTTGTTCACAAATAACTATGTACCTGCCACATCTTTCTCATTACAAATTAAACATATATAATCATATAAATCATGTATTATCCATAAATCATAATTAACCATATGTTCCACATAACCATGATTATCCATGAATGTATGTGTCTCAATCCTAAATCAACATCCATGCCATACACATATTGCTAAACTAATATTCTAAAAGAGAAAACATCGATAATATGTTCTTAACCAAAATCAATTTTTATACACACAACCATAGATATTATCCTAAGCACACAACAACTAGGTGAACCAAACTACATCTATAGCATATAAGCATGTACATAAGTTTCTCATGCATAATATTATATCTTTATATCAAAATCACCATCTCTAAGTGTCAACAAAGCTATCTCACCAAGAAGGGACGCTACAATGATGACATGGAATTTCATGATGACATGGAAATGGCAAGCCATTCTTTGTTGCTGGCTACTTTGTGTCTTCTAAAGGATGGATCATGATCTTCTTCTTTATCCTCCAAATTGATTAGAGATGAGGATTCTTGAGTGGAACTTGATCTCCAGTTGTTGTCTCAATTTCATGTCCCTTTTCTTTCTCTTGATTGATTAGCTAATGTAGTGTCTTCTAGCATGGCCTCCTTCTCCATCTCCTTCATCATCATCCTTTCATGGTATGATAGGGAACTTTCATATGCAATTCACTCCTGAAAAGAAGTGTTATGAAACCAGCTCATAAAATAGAAGAAAATATAGATCAATGACTTCAAAATAAATCTCTTCGAGGGGGAAACCTCATTTACTTTACACAAATGAACAATTCTTGGATGATACAAATGACAAAACCTCCTTTATATATATACAAGTCTAAGGGGTCGTAATATAATTAAAGCTGACATAATATAATCACTAGTATTATAGGGATCTAACATGCCTCTCTCCCTCAAAAAAAGTGTTGTTCTCAACGCTTCATTAGTTATTTATGATTTTTTATACAATTCACATCCTCCCATGTGGAATCTTCAATAGGTAAGTCCTTTCACTTGATGAGATACTCTGAAATTGATTGATTTCGTAGCTATCGAGTTCTTGTTTCTGTGACTGTTTCAGGTTCTCATATGATTTTTCCTTCCTCTTCAAGTTCAAGGAATATTGTTTGAACTAGGAGCTTGTCACCTATAACCTTCTTTAAGCATGAAACATGGAAAATTGGGTGGACTAGGGAAGCTGCAAGAAGCTCTAATTTGTATGCCATAGTAACAATCTTTGCAAACACCTTGTATGGACCTTTATAATTTGGTGATAATTTATTATCCTTTTTAGGTTGCTTGAGGGACATTTATTTATATGGTCGCAGCTGTAGAAATACCAATTCACCTACATCGCAACTTCTTTCATTGTGATGTTGATATACTTGTTATTTCATTCTATTCTGTGCCAAAATGAGGTTATCCTTTAAGAGTTGGAGAACTTTTTGTTGATGCTCGATGTGAACTTCCACTACTTAAGCCTTAGAATTTTCTCTTAAATATGATGTGATGGATGGTGGATGATATCCATAAAGTGCCATAAATGGGGTTAGTTTTACTGTAGTATGGAATGAACTGTTATTGTCACACGTAATGAGTTATACTTGCGGACAAATCTAACCTTCCTAGGAGTCTAAGACTCTCTAATGACAAACAAACCAAACAAGAGCTATCCTTCTCTAGATACACATTATTCTATGAGAATTCAAATGTTTTCGATCTTACCTTAGGTCCAACGCTTGTTGTAGCAGTCCAGCCTTGCTGATCCAGATGAGCTTCTCCTTCACTTTCAGACCTGCATACACTAACAAAGCAAACGATTACATAGCATCTGAATATTCATTATAAAACAAAGCATATCTATCATATTGACCAAGAAATACATGAAATAATTCATTAACAAATCATTGAGAAGAATGGACTTATTTGTATTAAATAATCAAAGGAACCATTACAACCTGAGCCTTGGTGTTGTGCAAGCTCCTCCCAGGGTCCAGCAAGAGATTTCCTCTACTTTGACAAGCTCACCCACTCCCACTATGCCAACAAGGAAGGATAGTGATCTCTCCTCACAAGTCAACAAATGGAAGTCCTAATTCCAGCAGCATTTACCCTATAGAATGTTCAGCTTTCAACCTCCCCTCCTTTGGCCCAATGCCTGTATTTATAGCATTCTAGAAGAGGTTATTCAGTTC
>APFE030565960.1:54611-81055 GCA_000404065.3 Pinus taeda | reverse complement strand
GAGCTCCTCCTTCACTTTCAGACCTGCATACACTAACAAAGCAAACGATTACATAGCATCTGAATATTCATTATAAAATAAAGCATATCTATCATATTGAGCAAGGAATACATGAAATAATTCATTAACAAATCATTGAGGAGAATGGACTTATTTGTATTAAATAATCAAAGGAACCATTACAACCTGAGCCTTGGTGTTGTGCAAGCTCCTCCCAGGGTCCAGCAAGAGATTTCCTCTATTTGACAAGCTCACCCACTCCCAATATGGCAACAAGGAAGGATAGTGATCTCTCCTCACAAGTCAACAATGGAAGTCCTAATTCCAGCAGCATTTACCCTTTAGAATGTTCAGCTTTCAACCTCCCCTCCTTTGGCCCAAGGCCTGTATTTATAGTATTCTAGAGGAAGTTATTCAGTTCCAACATCAATGGGATACTCCCTCTTTTGGATGGGGTAGCTCCTCTCTTGATGGGATAAGTTCCTCTATCATAGGGATGCATGAACCATCTGGAGGCGCTCAAACACGTCAAACACTCTTCTAGAAAGCTCTAGAAGTGACCACAAGTAACTTTTTAAAAATGAAACTCGCGCCTTTTGACCTTTACAGGAGTACGCACCCTACCTTGACTTACAGAGCGTATTACTACGCAGGTCTAATGTATTTGGAGTGCGTACACGCAGGCAAGGTAGAGAGAACCTGCGTACCCAGAGATAAACATGTTTTCAAGTGACTTTCTCTCTCTTTGAAGTTCTGACATGAAGAGCAGAGGTATGGGGCTTGACAAAGAGGACAATGTGGCTATTGATGAGGCCACATAAACTGCAGATAGTCAAGGTGACAAAATTCAGTGTAACAGTTATACCACCATTCATCCATAGGCAACCATTTGCCCCATTATGTTTTTTTATAAGATACAAAGAAAGAAAGATATCCTTCCAAACATTTGTTTGTTATCTCAGTTTTTCCATCAAATTTAGGAGGATAAGATGAGCTATGAGCTAACTAAGTACCAAGACAAGAAAATAATTTTGTCCAAAAATTTCCAGTGAAAATGGGATCTCTATCGCTTACAATAATCTTTGGGTTTCCATGTAACTTTTGAATTGTTTCCATAAATTCGGGAGAAACTATATTGGCTTTAAATGGATGAGATAATGCACAAAAGTGTGAATACTTTGTAAGTCTTTCAACTACCACCATGATGATACTCTTTCCTTCAGACTTGGGTAAGCCTATGATAAAATCCATTGAAACCTCCTCCCAATGTTGAATTAGAATGGATAAAGGTTGTAATAGACATGGGATCTTAATTGTTTCAAGTTTATTTTGTTGGAAAACCAAAAACTCCTCGACAAACTTTTGAATATCAGATTTAAGGCCATCCAAAAAAATTCCTTCTTAACCGTATGGTAAGTTTTAAAAAATCCTAAGTACCCTCTTAAGGGAGAGTTGTGCAAATCCATAAGAACCTTTCTTTTTAGCTAGGAATTCTTACATAGGTATAAGTGATCTTTGGACCATAACGAATGATTTTTACAACTAAATGTATCAGATGTACTATGATCTTGTTGTAACTATTGAATGAGTGCCCACACTTCTTCGCCATTCTTCCATTCATCCCTTGCTTCATTTATCCAATCTGGTTGCATAATAAAAATGGTGCAAAGAAATGCTTCCACATCCTCATCCTTTCTTGAGAGTGCATCTGCCACAACATTTTCTTCCTTTTTTTGTAGGTGATTTCAAATTCATAACCCAACATCTTTTTGGACCATTTTTTCTACTCTTCTGAAGATAATCTTTTTTCTAAAAGGTATTTAATACTATCATGATCTGTTTTTACCTTGAAGTGTCTTCCCATTAGGTAGGGTCACCATTTCTTAAGTGCATGTAGTATTTCCAACATTTCCTTCTCATAAATAGCTTTGTGTAAATAATTTCCTATGATTGGAAGACTTTCAAAAGAATGGGTCTTTCTTCTTGCATTAAAACAACACCAATTCCATTTCCCAAGTCATCACATTCCACAGTAAAGGCTTTTGTGATGTCTGGCATAGCTAAGATAGGTGCTTGGCACATTGCCTCTTTAAGATGTTCAAAGGCCTTCGTTACTTCTGGAGTCCATGGAAATGAATCTTTCTTCAATGCAGATGCTTTATGAATGTGGGGATTTTTGATTCCTTGATGGATTTAATTTTTCTACCGTCTACCTTAACACCTTCATGAGATACAATGTGACCCAAATATTCAACCTCTTGTACTCCAAAGAAACATTTGGATTTTTTTGAATATAATAATTTCTCCTCTAATAGTTTTAGCACCCTGTCAACATGTTGAACATGATGTTTCCAAGACTTGTAGATTAGTATATCATCAACAAATACTAACACAAATTTTCTAAGGAAGGGTTTGAAAATGGAATTTATCAAACCTTGAAATGTAGAAGGTGCATTGGTAAGGCCAAAAGGCATGACCAAAAATTCATAATGACCCTCATGAGCTATAAATGTTGTTTTTGGAATGTTTTTAGTCTTCATTCTGATTTGATGATATCTTGAGCAAAGATCCAACTTTGAGAAGTAAATATACATGCAATTCATCCAATAATTAATCAATGATATGAATGGGAAATTTATCTTTAACAGTGAGCTTGTTGAGATCCCTATAGTCTGAACACATGTGCCATGATCCATCCTTCTTGTGAAACAATACTACTGGAGTAGAGAAATAACATTGACTAGGTTGAATTATACTAACCTCTAGCATTTTTTCAACCATACATTGAATTTCACTCTTTTGGGCATAGGGATATCTGTAAGGCCTGTTGTTTGGAGGAACACTTCCTGGAATCAAATGAATAACATGATCATGATCATGAACAGGTGGGAGGCCTTTGGTAGTCTCAAATACCTTGGAATGATTGTCCAAGACTTTTTAGAGATTTGGAGAAACATATGATTTCGATGTGGGAACCTATAGCGAACATAATTTTGCAATTATGCCTCGTTGTTCTTTCTTTAGAAGCTTTGTCATTCCATTAGATCTGATTGTTTTTTCTGGTTTCCTTGTGATACCCCTTAATTCAGATTCCTTTCCTTCCAAATCTTTTTGGCAAGAAAAGTTCTTGAAAATTAAAAGTTATTGTACCCAAAGATTGTAGCCATTGGACTCCTAGTACAACATCAACACCACCCATTGAAATGGAAAGCAATGGGATATTCAACACATATTTTCCCATTGATAGCTTTATATTATGGCACTTTCCAAAGAAATTTATGGTTCCTCCACTTGCAACCATCACTTGAAACTTTGGTGCTAGATATAGTAAGCAATTCAATTCCTTGTCTATATTACAATCAACAAAATTATGGGTACTGCCTAAATCAATCAACAATATTACATTTTTCTTCTTGATATGTCCTTTTATCTTAATAGTTTTAGGAGTGATAATTACAACCAATGTATTACAAGATATGGTTGGATTCCTTTATTATTTTTCTAAGGTTTGTTCCTGGTGTATATCCTCTTCTTTTGAAATTTCTTGTTGCTTTTCTTCCTCCTCTTCACAATCTATGTAAAATAATTTCTTCTCAGCACACTTATGACTTTTAGCCTATTTTCTATCACAATTTTATCAAATCCTTTTGCTCTTTTTTCTTCCAATTTTTGTGGTGTCAACCTTGTAGGTTGTGGAAGGCTAGGGGGAATAAAACTTCCATATTTATAGTTGTGAGTGGTAGGATTCCTTGTTGCCATAATTTTTCTTTCCATTTTTATTTCCAACTTGAATGCCTTCTCCGATGAATTAGGTTCCCAAAGGTGAACCTCATTTTGGATGTTATCCTTTAAAGTTCCTATGAGCACATCAATCGTATGCACCTCTAGAATATCTTTTACCCTTATATTCAATTTTTGAAAGTCCTAAATGTGCTCCATCATTGAACCCTTTTGTTGAGATCTATCAATTGGCTAAAAAAGGTGTTTCTTTCTGTATCCCCATAATGTACTATCATTTCTTCCATAAAAATGCCCAAGTGACAATATTTTTATGAGAGAAAAGTCATCAATACCATACAAACTAATTTGGTTCCAAATATAAAGTTGCAATGCGTACCTTTTGTGTGTTTTTCACATTATGGAGATCAAAATATTGCTCCATCTATAGTATCCATGTTACAAGATCCTTGCCATAAAACTTCCTCATATTGATCATTGGAACATGGTGGGTCTTCAATCCAATTTTATAGTCTATGAAATCATGATTAAAATTTATTTTGTTCTCATCACGAGTTTCCTTTACTACCCTTTCTCCATTAGTAAGCATTTCTTGTAGAAACATTTTCAAATATATCTTCAAATCTTCCATGTTTCCTTTCATTTTTTCTTCTATACAATCCATCTTAGCATCCATGCCATTCATCTTAGCTTCCATGCCATCCATCTTAGCTTCCATGCCATCCATATCAGCTTCCACACCATTCATCTTAGCTTCCATGCCATCTATATTATTTTTCATGCTATTCATATTAGCGTCCATGCCTTTCCTTAAACCATCCATCTTAGCTTCTGTTACTTTTTGTGAGAGTGAAAATTGTTGAAATTGATCTCATAATTTTGATATATCATCTTGCATTTCTTCCTCTTCTTCATGAGTCACGGTAGATATTTCAGGTTGCTTACTAGATGTTTCCATTTTCTTTCTTTGGGGCATCAATTATTCCTCATTATTCCCTTTGAATCACTTCAAACTAATTTTTTCAATCCAAACTTATGCAATTTAAAAGTAAAAATACACACCTTTTTTCTCTTTGTAGGAGCTCGATATTAAATTTGTTGTATATTTTTAATTTAGGATCTCCAAGATCTGAAATTGCATCCTATGGTAGCCCTTTGAGTCCTCTTTCTAACCCCATGAGTATGATCAATATTGGATTATTCAAGAAATATTTCTACCAAATATCTTATGATGACCATATTATAAACTAGTTCCATAGAGTGAACTTGTACGACCTTCCATGTGTCAAGTTTTCGACCTTTTAACCTGAAAATGATACAATGAAAACTAAATTTCGTCCTCTTTCTATAACTTCTTACAAAATTTCAATTTGATGCTCAAAGGGAAAGTTATGATGATTTTCCCAAGGTCGTCTGTTTGGGATGTAATTCAGGATCTTATAAACACCCTAACTTCCTTGGATCATATATTAGAAAATATAGCGAGTAAAGATCTAAAATTTGGACCCGAGGTTCATCACAATTTCGGATCAAGTGGGTGTGAAATTCCGCTTCGAAAATGTTGTAGAAAGAAAACGTTATAGTGAAAATTTCGTGATGACCTATTTGGAGCAGCGAAACCCTAGAATCCAAAGCTCTGACACCAAATGTTATGCAAATAGCTCACAAAATAGAAGAAAAGATAGATCAAAGACTTAAAAATCAGCCTCTTAGAGGGGGAAACCTCCTTTAAATTACACAAATGAACAATTCTTGGATGATAAAAATGACAAAACCTCCTTTCTATATATAGGAGTCTAAGGGGTCACAATATAATCAATGCCGACATAACAATAATAATATAAGGGCAAAAATATAATAATAGTGGGCTTCTATGGGGCACATTAATAACAATATGGTGACAATAAACGCACAACAATAACAATAAGGGCTACAATTACAATAGTAGTGGGGGTATCAGTTGTATTATAGGGACCTACTAAGAAGACATCAGTCTGATAAACCCCTAGTTTAAGGAACTACATGATGATCCACTGACAGAGTCGGAACCAAGTGACAGGTTAAGGGAGAGGCTCAGTGACTGCATAGTTGGGAAACTCAGGCAGTTATGGGTGAACCTTAATCCTTGAGATTGTGTAATGCATAGTTCAAGCTAGATTGGGCAAGCAAACTACGAAGTTTTGGGAGTAAGTGAGCCAAGCTGAGGAGTTTTGCACTGTTTCGGTCAACTATGTAGTTCTAGAAGAAAGAGAAGGCAAAGTGATTGCATAGTTGTGCATCTTAGGATATCAGGGGCTGGGCTTGAGGTCTGAGATTGTTGAATGTAAAGTTCAAGCCTAGTTGCAGGCATGATTGTGCAATTTTGGAGGCCAAGGGATGGACTTGAGAACTGAAATTGTAAAATGCACAATACTAGAAGGATAACAGGCCAAGTGATTGTGAAGTTGCATAATTCAGGAGTTCAATATTGAGGCTTGAAAATTGAGACTATGCAATGTGCAGTGTTTGCTTGGTTGGAGAAAAATTTTGTGTAGTTTTGGGACTCAGGGGCTTGGCTTGAGCACTCAGGTTGTGAAATACACAATTCTATGAGGAAAATATTGTGCTTTAAGTATTACCAAGAGACAAGGTTGTTGTTTGAGGACTGAGGTTTCACAGTGTACAATTCAGGTTTGATGAGGTTGAGTGGCCCGATCAGGAGTTTTTCCAATTTTGACTAAGTGTTGGATCAGTGAGGGGAAGTCGAACAAAATCAAGAGTTGAACATAATTACACACTTAGTTCACTTTATGACACAGAAAGGAAAACTTAGAACACATTAAAACCACACTTTCCACAATGAAACAATTTTGCAGCGACTCCTACCAAGTGCGACACAAAAGATACACTTTGCGACGAAAGCGACGACACTTGTGCGACAATGCTTGAAACTTTGGAATTGAGTGTAAAACATGTCTATATGATAAGAAAAAATCATTATGACAAATACTTCCCCTTGAAACAAGAGAAAACTGCATTTTACGTTATAAGCGATAGTTCCCATAGCAAAAGGTGACACTTGCGACATGATAAGAGAAGTGTGAATGACAAGTGAAATATGTGAATGACAGTGAAAGAAAAATATAACAAGGTAAAGATAACATGAAAAAAATAGTGATTTAAGTGAGAGAAAACAAAAATGACAGTCAAAATCATGAAAATGAAACTCGTGAAAGAGTGTGCAAAAGAGACAATTCAAAAAACTCAACAAAATAGAAGTACCAGTGTAGCGAGAAGTGAGAAATTTCCATGTCAATGTGCACTGACCGTCGACATGGATTGATCATAGTGCAAGCACTATCTTGATAAACTGTGTTATGCTTATTCAAGATTGTGTGTAGGAATGCATTCATGAATTCATTGTAGACTAAGCATGTGCGAGAAGGTAACATCAACACTCACAATCCAAAACGGAGCTCAAAGACTTAACAAAGCTAGAAATGACTACAGAAATTTCAATCACAAGATCCATGGTAGGCTCCAAAATTTTATTCTAGGAGAAATTTTGGAGGGTGTTTGTCACAGCGTCAAAACTTGGTGAAACAATAGTAGAACTCCAAATTCTCTACCTAAGTCAATTATTTCATGAAGGGTATAGTTCTTCAATGAGTATTGATTCATTGTTTAGATACCATGTCTTCCCCACTTACCCCATGAAAAAAAATAGAGCAAGAAACCCAAAAGGAGAAAGGTATTTCATGATATATATTAATAATTTTACCAAGGCCACTTGGATTGTGATCTTAAAAGAAAAGTCAAAAGCATTTAAGAATTTTTTAAAATTTAAAGCTCAAGTAGAAAATGAGAAAGACTTAAAGATAAAATGCTTAAGATCATACAGAGGAGGAGAGTACACTTCAAGAGAGTTCAAAGATTTTTGTGAATAACATGGCATTAGAAAGAAATATTCAATGGATAGAACTACAAAACAAAATGTAGTGGAGAGAAATAACAAAAAAATCCCAGAAATGGCTACAGTAATGTTGGATGAAGTAGATGTGTCTCACATCTTCTAGGGAGAAGCAACATAAGCATAAGTGTATCTGTTAAACACAACTCAATTCAAGCCTACTAGTAATAAAACTCCCTATGAATTATGCAAGGGAAGACTTACATTAGTTAAACACTTCAAGGTGTTTGGGACCAAGTGCTTCATCCAAAGGAATAGTAAGAATCCTAGAAAGTTTGACTCTTGCATTGACAAGGGAATATTACTCAGGTACTCTGCTTGATGTAAAGGATATAAGTGTTAGAAAACGTTGAAATAGAAGATTGACGATGGCATTAATGTGATAGTAGGTGAAATAGTTTCACAACTTGAGTCCTCTAAAAGAAATATGAACTCATATGGTGAAGAAAATCTAGATACAAAGTCTTCAGATCTAGAAGAAAAAAAATCATATAATGAAAGCGAGGAAGAAGGCAGATTTCCAAGGCTAAAGACAACTTCCAGGTATGTATAGAAAGAATATCCTGTGATTCAGATACTTGGATATCAAAGACATGGTATTCAGACTAGGATTTTTTTTTTTGGAAATACAAGTTATGCAAGTTTGGCTTTGTTGTCACAAATTGAAGCCAAGAGTCCCATCCAAGAAAGAGAGGACAAGTTCTAGGTGAAATCTATGAATGAGGAATTTGTCCAGATGAGAAAGAATGACACTTGGGATCTTGTTCCAAGTCCTGAAGAGAGAAATGTCATTAGAACCAAATGGGTTTTAAAAAATAATCTAAATGAGCAGGCTCAAGTAATGAGGGACAAGGCTTGATTGGTCTACAAAGGGTACTCCCAAATAGAAGGGGTAGATTTTGAGGAAACCTTTGCACCAGTAGCAAGATTGGAAGCTATTACAATTTTTCTTTCTCTTGTGAGTCATAAAATCATCAAGGTAAATTAGATGGATATGAAGTCTTCATTTCTCAATGGAGATCTAGAATAATAATTTTACCTTGAGAAACTAGAAGGTTTTATACTTACTACAAATGAAGGGTTTGTGTGAAAACTGAAAAAGGCTCTATATGGACTAAAACAAGCTCCTAAAGCTTGGTATGAAAGGCTGGATAAATACCTTCAGTACTAACGCTTCAAAATGGGTATTGTTGACGAAAATTTATACATAAAATATGAAGGTGACCATCTACTAATTGTAGTAGTGTATGTGGATGATATAATATTTGGCAGTGACATGTAACAATTGGGGCATCAATTTGCAAAATGTATGTAGATAGAATTCAAAATGTCCATTATCAGAAATATTTATTTCTTCTTGGGATTGAAAATATCTTACTCTACAAGTGGAGTTTTTATCTCTCAATCCAAATACATTCGAGAAACTCTTAAGAAGTTCAAAATGGAAGATTGCAAGCGAGTGAGCACACTTATGGTTACAATTTGAAAATTGTGCAAAGAAGATAAGACACCACTGGTAAACTAGGCTGAATACATATCCATGATAAGAAGATTTCATTTATCTTACAGCTTCGAGGCCAGATTTCATTCACGTTTTGGGTCTTGTGGCCTAACTTCAGGCCTTTCCTCATGAAATTCATGTTGTTGTTGTCAAACTGATTTTCATATATCTTCAAGGAACAACAGGATATGGAATGTGGTATGCTAAGAGAAGATAATTTAATTTGAAGGCCCACACTGATGTTGATTGGGATGGAAGTCTTGATGAGAGGAAGAGCACCTCTGGTGTAGCTTTATTCTTGGGGAAATTATTGGTGTCATGGGTTAATAAGAAACAAGCCTCCATTTCTTTATCGACTATTAAAGCAAAGTGTATTGTTGTTGCTATCGGTCGCAAGCAAATTCTATGGATGAAGCAGACTTTAAATAGATTTGAATGATCCTATTCAAATTATGTGTGGTAAAACAAGTGCCATCATTATCTCTAAAAGTACATTCATGGATTCAAAGACTAAACATATTCCTATCAAGTTCCATTTCTTAAGGGAACAAGTTGTAGCCAATGTTATCAATCTTGAATATGTGGCCAGTAAAGAAAAACTTGTAGACATATTTACTAAGCAACTGGAATGAGAACCCTTTGATATCTCATGTAGTTGATAGGAGTTGTGAATCCTTCAAAATGAATCCATTTTGGTAGTTTTTGGTAGCTACTTAACACGTGGGATCAATGGAAGACTAGGTTGCAGTGTTTTAGGGGGAGTATACAAGAAGTATTATTTACCATTGATGCCAAAGGAGAAGAATATTTATGGGGAATCAGAGAAAACCATGCCTAAATTTAGGGGGGACTTATGGTGTTTCCATCAATTCTAAAGGGAGTGATTGTTGGACAGTTGGCATTGTACGGATGGCTAGTGGTTGTGAGTGTGTTGGAATTGAAGTCAATTGAATTAGCATTATTTTTGGGAGTCTAGAAGTACTCATATTGTATATACAAGCTTCTAGTAGAGAATCACTATAGTAGCAGACTTATTGAAAAGCCTTAAAATGATGACTATGGTGGTTGGGAGTTTAGGATTCTAGGCACGAGAAGAAGAGTCAAGGAGAAAAAAATGGAAAAGAGTTTGAAACCATTTTATAGTTAGAATATGGGTTCAAATCCTACCTCAGACCCTCTCCATTGGAAATTATTATGAAGGAGTTTTCTAATTGTGTGTGGAAGTTTGAAAATCACCTCCTGGATCAAAACTTATGGTCTACTGAGGTCAGGGCCTTGAAGTCCTAAGCAGGTCAAAGTACCGAAGGTTGTAGAATATCATAACATTGGAGTAGGAAATATTGGAGTGTCAGAGCAGACTCTAGCATCAGAGCAGGATATATCGGAGATCCAAATATTAGAACCTCAGAGCAAGCTATATCAAAGGACATGGCCATCAGAATATCGAAAACCTTGTAAGTCCTTATAATTGAAAATATTTGGAAGCAACGAGGTTCGAAAAGGAAAATATATTAAAAGGAATTTGGTGGAGGACCAAGGATCAAGGAGGCCCTTTCTATCTCCTTAGACATGACACTTGGTATCAGGTGATTGGTCTTAAAGAGCTGAAGTGGAAAATGACATTACCATGACATGGCAGTATGATTGACATGTGGCAGGTTATTTTGGCGTTTTCAGTGGCCCAATGGGAAAATCAGGGTGACAGGTGTCACCACTCAAGAGGCACCACATGGAGAGATGAAGAAGCCATGACGTCATCTTAGAGGTCAGTATATTGGAGGTTGAGGACCTCGTAACTCATGTGCAAATGGAATTTCAAACATGTTACAATAAAAGGGGATTTCATATTATATGGCACATGGTTGTGTGAAGACCAAAGGAGCTAAGGGCCAAGGAGAGGGAGCTAAAACAAAATCGGGACTTTACAAAAGTTACGATATGCAAGAGCTATGATATAATGATACAATGGAAATTTAAGCCGACGATAACAGGCCCAATCTTATCAGAAAGAAACTTTTTATTGAGCTAAGCACCAAGGGGCTAAAGGTATCAGAATTGTTTGATACTGTAACATTCCTCTTTTATGACTTATGATATGTTGTGGCTCTGATATAACAGTACAAAGAATTAAAAGAATGAATGGGTTACTTTCTAGATATTAAATGCAATCTAGCAGAGTTGGTTCATGGAGTCAATGGGATCTGCAGAAAGAATTAATACAAGTTAACAAGGATAATGGTCCATAGAGAAAGACTGATGATATGAAGAAATCCACCTCCTACTTCCCATGCACATGTTGTTGATTTAAATGAGAAACAGAGTGGCCATTCCTAAGTAATTTCAAGCTGTGTGGACCAATGAATAAGCATGGGAAGTCGTGGTTGAGTGTGCATGCTGACTGAGATTCAATTCTCAATATGGAGGATTACACAAGGAGTCAGTGAAGAACTTGGTAGCCCATTATTATGTTTAAGTAAATGATATAAATCAACCATCAGATGCAACAATAGTAGGAGGATCCATATTGAAGTACACTGAGGGCAATATGGAAACAAGAAATAGAGACAACATTGTGCAATGTGCATTAGAGGATCAAAACCATTGGTTGCCATTGACCAAAGGGGGAAGTTTGTATTTTTTAAGAGCTGAGAAGTGAAGAGAAGAGGGTGTTGTATAATGAGCCCAAGAGCATAATTGAAAGGAGTGTAGCAAAAAACCTATGTGAGAGAAGGGAGAGGATTGAGGATATGTTGTTTTGAGAAGAGGATAGAGTTTTGTTCTATGAGATGAACGGAGCCTCTAGAATAGTGGAGGACAGAGAGAAGAATTTGTTTTTGAAACCAACTAGATTAGTATTTCCATAATTGTATATGCCTCTTTTCTCAGTTTGAAAATTGTACGACATAGTAGAACAGTGGCACGAGAATGTTGTATCCTACATTCAAAATACGTTGGTGTCTCTTGGAAATTTGGTGCTTTCTAACTAAAGGGGGTCGTTGCCTCTTGTGAGTGTGTGATCACAAATAAACCAATGTAATCAAGTAGGGGCTTACTTTACATCATAAACAACAACAAGTTGGTGGTTTTTCCCCTCTGGGTTGCCACATAAAAAATAACAATATCAATATGCATGTGTTTCTCATGTGATATATTGTATGAACAAATGGATGCTTATACTTAATTCTCACTTTCTTTATGAATAAATACTCTCATATATAACATACAATAGAGAAAAAAAACTAAAATCATATTCAGTAAAAGGATTCAAGAATCTCACTATTATTTATTCACCCCCTCTCAGTAATTCCTTATTCCAACAACATGTTCTTTGAAATGGAGCTTTCTAAGTAATATTTATCCAACCATTCAGTGATTGGATCATGAAATTTAAAACAATCCTCTTGAAAATCCTGAAAACTTTGAAATATTGAATCTTCAATTAAAAGCGTAGGATTAGGATGAAACTTTTGTGAGGGAAAATAGAGCTAATCATATTCAAAAGGCTCGCTAAGATAGTGAGGACTTGACATAACCATTAGGAAAGGTTGAACTACCTCAAATGGTTGACAAGTATTTGAATGGTGAGAGAAATCATAAATATTAATCGATGTGAGACAACTGTCATCAAATATACTGGTGGGAAAATAATAGAATGAATTACAATTAATATTATGATCATATGGATTGATTAAAGCATCAGATTCCCAATTATTAGTTAAGTAAGGTAAATCAATTTCAATAGCTCTGTGAATGCTCTAAACAATCAAAACAACTTCCTCGCAAGCCGAAAGTGATAAACCATTTTCTTGTAACTGGTGACAAACTGTACAAGCATCGTACTCATCGAAAGAATTTAAAAAGGGTGTTAGCACAACAAACACATCAGACCAATCAGGACATTGTGAACAGAGAATAATCTCATTCATGAGATAACTCGTGCATTCATTATCACTTAGGAGGATTTCAGGTGCAATGAAGGGAAATATTTGCAATTACAACAATCACAATAAAAACCAAGAGGTGACTATTAAGAAATGAATCAATAGGAATGATCCCTTTAGCCAAAGATAGTCTTTGAAATGATTAACTTCCCAATTTGATGACTCTATGAGAGATACACATTTCAAACCCGAGTTTGACGCGAGATATTTGCATGAAGATGGATTAAATGAGGAAGATTCTTGAATCTAATTAGAAACCAAATCTTGAAAGTTTGAAATATTACATCTGAGATACCAAACATATTTCAAAAATATATTTACATCGAATGAAACCATGCAAAGTGAAGGATTTTGTAAGAGAAACTAGATCTGACTTAGTTCGGGGGGCTTCCCAGAGTTGCGAGATCCTAACATAACCATCAATGAAATTTGAAGTGCCTCAACTTCTCGAAAAGTCTTAGAACTTTAAATTATCATAAAATCACATCATGAATATCTAACTAGATCGTGCATGATGTGAGGATAGTTTCTATCATTGGTTTCAATAAGAACACTTCTCACCAGATGGAAGCCATCTTTGTCACTTACTCAATCAATTTTTTCAACTTAAACAACCAGATTACTCAAGTTGAAAGATTCATATGATCACAAATTTGAAGATGTATGGATTGGGAAAGTTTCATGAGCAAGCTAATTTGAAGAGTTATCTCCATGCAAGAGAAGAGATGTAGAGGGATGAAAAGAGTATTCAATGATTTTATTTTTTTCATTTTAATCATCGATAATCTCATCACCTTGTTTCAATTGACAAGTTAACTCATCGGATGAAGAACATGAAGAGCATGGAGTATCTCTGTCACAAGTAGATGCATCGCAAACAATATATCACAAGGGATAGTGAGATAAAAAGGAAGTTTCAATAAGGACATCTTCTTTAACCAAATCAGATTAGAGATATAAATTAAAGTATTCATGAAAAAATGAAAGATTAGATGATGTTGTACATCAACAGAGTCATAATCATCAAAATCATTGTTTCCCAAGACTACAAATTGATTGACATACTTGATTTCATTTTATTCACTACCAAGATTAGCATATTGAAATCGTCCAAGAATGGAAGTGCATCATCTTCACATGGAGGATTTTGAAAAGAGAATAAATATTTAAAACACATTCACCTTCCTGCTCCTCTACCTGATTAATGTGACTTCCTTGTATCTAATCACAATTTGAACTAGTAACTCAAAAGTCAAGAGAATGTGAAAAACTAGCTGATGGAGCTGATTGATCAAGCTGATCATGGTACAAAGAGTCATGGGATGTAGATGATAGAGGATAATAGAAATCCATATCAGGTTCGAGACTAGAGTTATGAATAGAAACATCATCTTGCGGAATGGGGGAGTTATTATTTGCAATGGACTTCATGAGCCATTTTGGGATTTCCTCCATTGAATATAAGTCATGAAAAGTGGAAGAAGAATGAGAAGATGGATTAGGAATTTGATTAGCAGATCTACTAAGTTTTTTATCATCACAATGAGAAACCCACATCAAAACCGAAATGGGAGGAGGACAAGGAACAAAAGGAATTATTGATTCCTCCTCTAAAGTTAGAGATGCCTTATGATTTACAAGAGTTAGGGAAGTAGAAACACTGTGAGGTTCAAATTGATCACATAGACAGATGTGAACCAAAAGCTAAAACATTTACGTAAAGAAATGACAAATTGTGACTTCTTAGGGAAATTCATAAAAAAGGTGAAGGAATCGATTACAGAAATCTTCAGTTAATTCATTATGATTCATTCTTAGTTGATTGATCCTTTTAAGAACATATTGGTAATCACACCTATCAAAGGCTTGATAAATCTCCTTGAGGAAATGATGAAAAGAATGGATGGAAGAATATGGTAAGGTATGACACCATCGATTAAGATGACCTTCAAGAGTAAGGAAGAAAGCCAGACAAGAAAAATATTCATCATTGATTTCATAATATTCTCAAAATTTAAGAAAATTAGAAATGTGTTGAGTTGTGGATGTTACATCCTCACCATCAAACTTAAATTGAGACAACTGATTAAGAGGCTCAATGGGGATTAAAATTTCACTAGGGGATAGGTTGGAAAAACACCCAAGAGTATGATTTGAGGATGACCCATTTATGATAAGAGATTTAAAACATACTCAACAAGCACATCTTGTTGTCTGACCCTCCTTCTAGCACCATTTTTTGATGGATGTTTGAAATACATCAACTAAGGTGGTCTCCCTGATGTGAAGTCCCAATTAGACCTCATACCATTTGGAATAGGAACCCCATCTAGAGTATTGTCCTCATTGCCATGTTTTCTTATAGATTTTCCTTGGCTTACCACTCCCTGATCACTTATACTACCCCAAACATTGAACTACATTTTCCAGTGTTGGAATGAAAAAGGAAGAAGTAAAATTATAATATTTTGGATGAGTTTTATTGATAATCATCAGGAAGAAAGAGAAGCATATATGTTTCTTTGAGAAAATCAAGTAAGTGTTCCTTGTGAATGTTTGGTTGTAGGTGTATCTATGTTATTATATTGTGGAGGGAGGAAAGGTGAGCCTCTAAGAGAGAGTTAATAGTACCACCCTTGTAGAGGCACACGTAAGTGAAAGATAACTACCTAACATCAAGCATAATAGTCCATATAGATGTAAGGATTGTTGCAACCATTAGAACACATCTTCAATTATATAAGAACTAAAATAACTAAAATAATTCAACTACTTTAATAGAAGTGAAAGAAAACACGAATTAGAAATATTCAGAGAATAGTCTTACAAATATTCACAATCCATGCAGGAAAACATGTTGGCCATTAGGCTTCAAGTATTAAGAAAAAGTCCCAGGATAAATGCATACAATGAGCATCACTACCTCCAATAGTGGAGGATTGGAGCCATGACTTTCTCCCCAAAAGTACTAACTTTATCTCTCTTATGCCTTATGGGATAAGCCAAGGTGAAAAGTCATTTTTTTGTACCATGAGGGTGTATATATAAAAAATGGGGTGATCCTTCACCTCACTTACGACTCTTGGGCTACCCTAATGATTGTTCGACTTCTCTATGACCATTTGACTTCCTTCATGACTTTTCACATTACATAAATGACTCTTGAACTTCCACTTTACATTATATTTCTTCAATATTGACTTACATATTCCAAAAAATGATGTGGCACATGATGGCTCATGACATGACATGACATGACATGGGTGACATGGACTTGCATGATGACATGGAAATTGAAAGCCATTATTTGTTTCCACGTGCTTTGTCTCTTCTAATAGATGGATCGTGACCTTCCTCTTTCTTCTCTAAATGACTTAGAGATGAGGATTATTCAGTGGAACTCGATCTCTAGTTTCTGTCTCAATTCGATGTCCCTTTTTCTTTCTCTTGATTGATCAGCTAATGAAGTGTATTCTGGGATGTTATACTTCTCCATCTCCTTCATCATCATCCTACCATGGTATGAAAGAGAACGAGCATCTACAATTTGATCATGACAATAATACATTAGTATGATAAAAACCTAGTTTAAAGAGTGGCATGAAGATCCATTGACTAAGCCAGAACCAGGTGAAAAGTTGATGGATAAGCTTAGTTACTGTGCAGTTTCACAACTCAGGTAGTCAAGCGTGAAGCTTTAGCCTTGAGACTATTGAATTCATAATTTAGGCAAGACTGAGTAATAAAATTTCACAGTTTTGGGAGTCAGTGAGCTAAGTTGATGGGTCTTGCATTATTTCAGCCAACTGCATAGTTCTGGAAGGTGGAGGAGGGAAGGTGACTACACAATTGTGCAGCTCAAGAGCTCATGGGTTGGCTTTCAGGTCTGAGACTGCACAATGCACAATTCATGCCTGGCTAAAGGGCATGATCGCGTATGTTGGCTTGATGGGGCCTAACCTAGGTTCATAGTTAGTCAGAAAACAAATCTTTACTAATGGCCCTTTCGGCAATAGCCCATGGAGCGCAGACTGGGGTCTCACCTGAAGCAGTATGGGGGGATGATGGAACCAAGTTTTCGCACCCTTGAAATGTATGAGGGGTCGACTTAGTCCAACTAGGAATTTCTTCACCCGGGTTACTTCATGCACTCTCCTAACCTATGAGACATTTGCACTTTGTTACAATTGCCTTTGCACAACCCTAACCAAGGGCTAAGGTGATTTCACGCTGCTAAGGTAGCGATCTACGTTCTTTCCCTAAGTTACACTGCAGATCTTTACTTATCTTCTTGTAACTATTATTTAACTTCGCGGAAAGAGATACTTATCTTATATTCACTTATTCAACACATTCATATAAGTTCGTGCAACAAAGAAATAGTAAAATTGCAATTCATATCCACTATACCTCAATGCATAAAACCAGGAAAAAGATACAGAAAATGATAAGAAACTTCTCTTTATTACTTTTTCAATTGGTTACTAACTCAACTCACCTTGAGCACTCAGTTGCAGGGGTCCACGCACTCAACTGTGGACTACTAGGCCTCTGTGCACTCAGCTGCAGAGCCTTCTCCTACTCTACGACCCAAGGGCATGACTTTACACTTCTACTTAGACTCAATGTTTTATCCTCTTTTCTTATTCTTCCATTAGCTGTCTCCTTACAACTTAGAGCCTTGCTCTATTTATACAATCCCATGGTCCATGGACCACGAGTAGAACTCTAAAGCTGACATTACATTACAAAAGCAAGGGCACACAACCCTATGACTCAATTACAAATTCACACTTCGTGCCCACAAATCTCAGAGTATTTACATTGGATTTAGTCAAAACTTGGGCTTTAAGCCCCAAAACTTGCCTTAGGGGACCTCGCACCCAATAGGCCCCCAACACAAACATCATGACCCACCCTCGAGTCACTCTGTCGGTGTGGAGATCTTCATGCAGAGACCTACCAACTATGCTTAGACCGCTATGAGGTCAGCAGTGCATTGAGCAGTTGTCTGTTGTACTTCTCTCAGCTAGTCAAATGGTTAGACCACCTATGTATGGCTTCAACCGGTTACTATTTACTTTGCCTTGAAATAGTTCTCCATTTAGTTTCACTGACTGCACCTCGCCATCATCTGTGACTTCCTTAATAGCATAGGGTTGCATCCAATGCATTTGAAGTTTCCTTGGGAATTTATCAAACTTCTTGTCATATAACAACACCATATCATTCACCTTAAATGTGTGCAACTTGATATGTCAATCATGCCATGCCTTTTCACGCTGCTTTTATCCTGTTGATGAAATCTTGCCAAAAAAATTTCTTCTTCAAGTTCCTCCAGTTGTGCAAGTCTTGCCTCCAGGGCTCCGAAATACATCATGCCTGTGAGCACCACTATACGCAAACTAGGCATGATATACTTCATCAACATTATGGCTTCCACTCCATAGACTAGCCTAAAAGGTGTCTGTCCCATCAATTTCTTGCATGTTGTCCTATAAGCCCAAAATATTGTGGGTACACACAGGTCCTAATCGCTTCGCTGCAGATTGCATAACTTTGTGAGTGTGGTCTCCAATACTTTGTTAAACTCTTCCATGGTCTCGTTAGCCTGTGGGTGATACGATGTGCTTTTTTGATGATACACTTGAAACTCTTAAGTCAACGCACTAATCATTTCATCTAGGAAATGTGTACCATGATCGCTCATCAAGATTTTCAGACAAACGAATCGTGTTAGTACATGTTCAAACAGAAACTTTGTGGCCGTCGCGGCAGTGCAATCTTTTACTGGTTGTGCTTCTACCCATCGCATCAGGTATTTTGTCACAGTAATAATATATCTCATGCCTATCTTTCCTTGCGGTTTGATTGGTATTACAAAGTCGATCACCCATTTTTCAAAGGGCTGCAACATCATTTGTGGGTTCAAAGGCATCTTGTCCCTCCGCGATGGCTTGTCTGTTCTTTGACATGCATCGCATGCCCTGTAATCTACTTTTGAGTCCTAGTGAAGGGGCAACTACCACAAACTTGCACATAGAATTTTCTGTGTGGTTGCTCTCCCTGCATAATGACCTCCTGTGGCACCCCCATGAGGAAAGGTAAAATGGTACATCAAAGGGAAGGTCTTCTAAAAACAACCACTCATGAGGGCAAGAACCTGCTTTGACTGAAGGTGTTGGACTAACTGAACTTTCTTCTCGTTTAGGTCTTCTCGAAATTAGGTTTGGATTATCAAATACTGGGGTAGGGTTTGGGTCTAGATTGGCCCTAGTATAGTGATTTCTCCTTGAAGCCAAAATTTCAAGCTTCTTCTAATAATTTTCTTTTTGTGGAATTTTGCAAATAACTTCTAGTAAATCCTTTAAGAGGCTTGAAATAAATATTTAGAATTTCTCAAAGGTTTATTAAGACTGAGGTTTTGAGTCCCTAGTATGGTCGCCATTATGTTATCACTCAGAGTTTCCCTATAAGTTATTAGAAGGGGGCATAATCCAAGGTAACCACAAACCTATCTTTTAAGTATAGGCTCTAGTCAACCAATGACTTAGAGAGGGCTCTCTCTATATAATTTAGCTTTGTTTTTATGGGATTTTAGGCTAGTTCTTAGTGTTCATTTGGCTTTTGATTTGTATTGAAGGTTGGGTGGTGGAATCCTTATGGAAAATGGATAGAACTAGGTCTTCAAGCCATTGGGCTATGGAGTTAACAAATGGATAGCATAACTGGACCAGATCATTAAAGGGAATGTTGAGAGGGTAGGATAGTAAAACAAAATGCAAACCTTTTGGCCTAATGGGTGAATAAATTCTAACAAGGGTGAAAGGGCACTTAAGAATCCTTGGACAGGAATTAGAACAAAGAATAGAGGGTAATCATGAACCAAGGGCAACTAAGAATCCTTTGCTATAGATCATAGGAGGCTACCTAAACTAAGGAGCAATTAAGAATACCTTAATTAAGATTTTTGAAGAAAACATATAATAATGTATAACAGTCAAGACAGAGTACATTTAAGTAAATTTTGAAATATCATTCCTTGTTATAACATTTAGATTTTTTAGATATGTAAAAGATTATAGAAAAACATAAGAAAAAATGACATTAAACATGAGAGAATACTTATTTGTTTTTCGCTTTACACAAGAATCCTGCAAAATATTCGATCTTTATTCCTTGATCGAGTAAGCCAATCCAGTCATTGATACGATAGAATTTTGATTTGAGGGAAAAAGTCTATAGAAATGTTTTAGAGATTTAGATCTAGCTCTAGATTTAGATCTCCCACTCGATGACTTATTTTTGTTTCTATTCCGGGACCATCCTCGTACAAACAAGGCACCACCATTCTGGATCTCCATATTTTTCCATCTCATCTCATCAAATTGCAAGGTAGTTGCATTGCTACCTATTGCAATAACCAGACTATGCCACGAATCTGGTAGAGAAAACAACAAACTAATGCACTTATCTTCATATGAAATTTTAATATCAACAGATAATAACTGACTTACCACAGTATTAAATGCGTTCAAATATTCTGTCACCGAGTCTCCATCTTTCATCCTCAGGTTATACAGATTTTTCCATAGGAACAATTTATTCACTAGAGACTTAGATTGGTACAAAGTCCCTAACATGTCCCAAAAAGCCTTCGCCATAACTTCCCCTGATGCATTCAACAATATTGAATCTGAGACACACAATCATATTGTGCTCTTAGCCTTCTGATCAAAGTTCTTCCATTCTTCATTGGACACTCCCATTGGTTTAGTACCTAGATCTACAGTGATCCACTCATCTTTATCCACCAATAAATCCTCCATCTTGAGTTTCCATAACTCAAAATTCTGATAATTAAAATTCTCAATCTCTATCTTTCCACTACTCAACATCTTCTTTCACCACCAGAATCGATCCTGCAGATCTCCCACTAAACCGGGTCTACATAGGCCCGAGTGAAACCCCTCCACAACAATGGTGTCCCCTTGAAGCCAAAACAGCTCTGATACCAAATTTAGGTTTTAACAGTGTATAAAAATTACGTGCATATGAATTCTAAAACACAAAAAATAAACAATACAAGAGCATAACACATAAAACACATATACACAGATATTTTCCCTTGGATCCCAAAACTGAGACTACCAACTTCATTTTTCATTATCACCCTTTAAATGTTACAATACATATTTATACAGGCCAAAGAATCCAATACCATGGACTAAAAACCATCATGTCCAAAACCATGAACCGAAAACCATCATGTCCAAAACCAGTGGCGAAATCATGCACAAAACCATAGGTAGGTTCACCCAACCTAATATAATGTCCAAAAACAAAACTTCCCAAGGCGTTGCCCTAGACCCCATAGGGTGGGGTTACCTGCACCCCTCAAACCCCTTGTGACTCCCCCCACTACACAATTGGTGCAATGAACGAAGATAAAAAACATCCAGATTTATTTCTCATCCTCTTCTACTATTGCCTCTTCTAATCCCACTTCCTCCGAACCAAGTCGTCAATTCACTTTAGGTCAACATTGGAAAAAAGAAAAGCAAAGTAACTTCTTATCAATGTGTTGCTATATGGTGGTATGATGAAGATATCCCATTCATTGCTACTCACTCACCTAATTAGCAAGCTATCTGTTACTTTGTTATATTTGCAGTAAATGGATGTAAAGGCCCTACTATGCATGACTTAAGGGGAGATCTTTTACAAAAATATATTTCTTCCATTGATAAGTATTTTGTTGAGTATAGAGAGTCTTGGCTCAAAACAGGTTGTTCCATCATGTCAGATCGATGGACCAATGGAAATAACCTCACTATCATAAATTTCCTTATTTCTTACCCTTAAGGAACATGTTTTTGAGATCAGTTGATGGAGTTGATGGACCTGATAAGGTGAATGATGCAACCCTTCTATTTGATATTTTGGATGAGATTATTCAGGAAGTGGGGGAGCAAAATGTTGTGCAGGTCATCACAGATAATGCCTCAAACTATGTTATTGTTGTAAAGATGCTTGAGTCTAAATATAAGACCATATTTTGGACTCCATGTGCTGCAAATTTCATATACCTCATGCTTGATGACATAGGAAAAGTGGAGTGGGTAAAAAATACTATAGAGCATGTCAAGTGCATTAAAAGACACATTTACAACCACTCATGGATATTGAGCATAATGAGGAAAAACATTAGGGACAAAGAACTTGTTAGGCTTGCAATCACGAGATTTGCAACTCACTTCCTCACATTGCAATTTTTTAATTCTCAACAGAAAAACCTATAGAAAATGGTTTCTTCTGATGATTGCACTGAATGTTGGTGTGCTCATAAACAATATGGAAAAGACACCAAAAATAAATTTCTTGACAATTATTTTTGGAAAAGGTACAAAGCTTGTGAAAATTACCAAGCCCCTTGTTAAGGTGCTAATGATGGTGAATGTGTAAAAATTGGCCATGGGCTGCATTTACGAGGCTATGGATCAGGTAAAGGAGAAGATACTAGCAACTTACAAGGATAGGTTAGCTGAATATGGACGTGCAACTGGGTATTTTTTAACCCAAAGTATCAATATAAATATGAGCTAGGAGATCTACAACATGGGGATGTCAGAGCTCAATCGATTGATTTCTTGGAGCGCATGGTCCCTATTCATGCAGACTAGTTGAAACTACATAAAAAACTTACTCTTTTCAGTATGGAAGTGGTACCTTTAGAAACCACTTGGCAAGGATGGAAAGAGATGTGAATCAACTAGGTAAGAAATTCCTATTTTTTTCAAGTTAAATCGTTTACAAATTTATAATTCAAATGATCTATATATACTTCTAATTTGTAAATAAGTAATGAAATTAACTAAGTTACTAATTAATGTCTTTTTCTTTGCAGCACATTGGTGGGAGCCATTTGGTGACCAATGTCCTCAATTGCAAAATTTTTCAATTAAAATCCTTAGCCAAACTTGTAGTGCTCCAAGTTGTGAGTGCAATTGGTATGTTTTTTAGTGCATACACACGAAGAAAAGAAATCGTTTAGAATAAAAAATAGTTAAATGATCTTATCTTCGTGCAATACAACCTTCAACTAAGGCAGAACCAAATGATGAACAGAACACTTGATATAGATCACATTATTTTGGATGATATTGATCCAACATATGAATGGGTGGACGAAACTAAAGATCCCATGTTTGATGGTGCTATTGATATTAACATGGCATTAGCATGGGATGAAGCAAATTTGGTAGCACCATGAGAACCAATATTACTAGTCGCATCAAGCAAAGGCAAACAACCAATAGAAGGCACTAGTTATGCAACTTGACAAACTCTTGCTTCCATTCAGTCCAATTCTATTGTTATTTGTGGTGATTTTATTACTGAGGTTGCATATGAGGCTAAGGAATCCTCAGACTCTGAAGCAGATGATGTCTACGTAGATCTTGATGATGATAATGTGTCTAGTAGTGGTGATGAATTTGATGATTGATCATGTGTAGACTTGCAGTGTTGTAGTAGGCCAATAGCCTAATAGCTTTTAGCATTGCTTTTGGACTTTATAAACCATTTAATGTCTCATTGCTTATGTATTTTATCGATGATATGTATTGCACTCAGTGCCATTTTGATATATTCACATTTACATGGTATATAGATGAGCAAACTTTGCATATTTTGTCTCTATTGGCATGGAATCATGGTTTTAAATCTTAAAAATAGTTTTTTTAAGTAAAATATAATTTAAATCTTAAAATTAGTTTTTTCATTAACAATTAATTATTTAATGTATTTTTGTAAAAATGTGTTCGTTGAGATGTGACCAATCCCTCTTTCACCTGTTCCGGTATGAAACCCAGTTTATGGGTTTATTAGGTGGACCAGTACAATCACGGGTTCGGTTCTTAAAACTTTGTGTAAAAGTACTCATTATATGGTTAAGCAAACAATAAAGAATATAGGGGTATGTTACACAAATGAGTTATGGTTTTTAGGGATGTGGTATTGATGAGCCACCATGTTGGCCCATAGTACTACAAGAAAGCCTATTTACTAGTTAATAATATCTATAGTAAGTGAGGTGAATATCCATACATAAGAATCTCATTGTATTGGAAGTTTATTGAAGTGTTATTTTTTATGTGTTTATTAATTAAATTTAAATATGGTTACTCAACACTCCAATATTTATTGTATATTAGGTTTTATATTACTTTTAACTTTTTATAAATTTTCAATTAATCCAACATGTAAATGTTTGCAAACAATTACACCACTACAACATCACCTTTATATTGAATTGTAGAATGTCTCTTGGCACAACCAAATCTCAAATTAATATCATATGGGAAGAGTTGAGAATGAAACCACTTTTGGAGAATTAAATTATCTCCAAATGAATCCAAATTTAATTAAACTTCACACAATTTTAATAATAACATTTCATTGACCCCACACATACTTATGTTAATTTTAGAAAAAAAAACAAATAATACAATACAATAATATCCATAAATTATGACACAAAATCTGTCAATAATTTTTAACATAATTATATTCCAATTAAATATTTGATTTTTTTTTATAATAATATTAAAATTTAAACATTCATGAAAGCTAAACTATAATGCTAAACAAACCAATCCAATCCATTGTTATTTAGATTTCTCTAATAATAATAATATGATAAAAGATTCCAGGAGTCAGTTATCCGCATTGATTTTTATTTTTATTGCGTTGATTCCAGGAGGCGGTTTTGCGTAGAAGTAGAGATTCGCACTAGCCATATGGATGGCGCTCCTTGATGTATAGTTGTTGTAGGACATAATCATGGGTTTGATAGGTTTTCTAATAACAATTTATAAGTGTAAAATATACACACTTTCATAGAATTTAATATCCAAATAGCTATACCCAATCTCCAGGTCCTTAAAAACAGAGATCAAAAATAGATTATCATTATTATTATATAATCCTATCCGATAACTTGCCAGTTTTGGCGACAAGGATAGATCATAACTTGCCAGTTTTGGTGATAAGGATAGATGAAGATCGTCTAATTAAAGTGAAATGTATATATGGATTATGTGGTAGCATTATCTGGATTCTTTAGGGTTCCTCCTCCCGCCTGTCGTCAAGTATGGGTTTATTTTTCCATTTCGTGACTTTGTTTTTGCTTCTCGCTGCTCTCACGGCTGCTGTTGACGTGCGCCAAATGAGTATTGATGAATACATTAATTTCGTTAATCCTCCAGCAGTGCACAAAAATAAGGTCGTATCAAATCTGATTAATTAAAATAATAATATAATAATATATATTTTGTGATAATATTTTTCTGACTGTGTGCCTTTCTTTGATAACCAGACTAAGTTCGGAGAGACTATAATTTGCGTAAAATTCAGTGACCAAATATCAGTGAAGTACGCAAGTGATAACATCACCCGGGTATAACAGCATAGCGTTTTCAACCTAACGTAACATATTAGACGGGTAAGACATTAGAAAATAAAATTTAGAAAGTGCTAACATGCGCTTCTGTCTGTTTTTGTGTCGTTAAGAGTTTGAAAAAACCACCGGTATTAGGGTTACCCACGCGAAAGCTTCCCAGCTTTGGCAAAAATATTTCAAAGTTGGCCCATCAAATTGAGTGTCCAGAAAACACAGTGCCGATCAGGGAAATCAAACGTGAAGAAGTGGAAAAAGCGGGATCTGTCAGCAAATTTTTAAACCGAGGAAGAAGAAGACACTACCCGACACCTAATGCCGATGACGACGATGACGACAGTGCTCGTGAGGTACTAAGATTGAGATTTATAGAGAAATCATGTGATGTGATTTACATTTTATATAATATTCTTTTTCACATAATTATTCTCGTGTTCACATTGATGTTTGATTAGATTTCTCATATTTTCATGAGTTATATTTGTTAATGAGTTACATGCGTTAGTTATAAACGTGGATTTCAAAAATTTAAGAGGATGGCTTCTAAAAAATTTAATCAATATTTTATATGTTATGTATTATAGTTTGGGTTTAATGGTTAAGACCCTATCCGGGTTGGAATTTGATGGTCAAAATGCCCGTCACAAGGTATTTTGACTTTATTTCACGTTTAAAAATTTTAAAAAGCCGTTTTTTGTGATGGGCTTTCGAAGTTCTAAAACGTATTTTTTACTGTTCACTTTTTTGCAAAAACGTCATTACTACCCTCTCAAACCACAATCTTATAAAGAAGTGCACTAATATTTGGAATTCTCTAATATTTGTTTTTATTGAAATAAATTAATTTCATGTTAT
>APFE030565960.1:30636-50838 GCA_000404065.3 Pinus taeda | reverse complement strand
AAAAATAATGATAGTATCTTTGGTTGTCAAAGCATAAGATGGAATTTATTTCTGCTTATCTTTTGACATAAAAAATTATAAGATTAGATTGGCTTTGATATTATTAAGTATTTTATGTTCTTTTGTAATCTCATTGTGTGTCAGTAATCAATAATCTCTAAAACACATCAATGTGTTCACACATACTTTCTACTTATTCTTCCACCACATTTGCACTCAAATCTATAGTTGATTCTTTGAGAACAAGTGATACATCTTCCAATGGAAACTTGGATCCATTAAACAATATAAGATCATTTAAAAGCAGGTAAATTTTCTTATTTTTATGGGGTAACAAGCCATTAGTAATAACTTGTGGAGTAAGAGCTTGTAGGCTTCCACATTGCATAATAATAGTAAATTATTTTTTTACTTTTCATGGGTGGAATGATTTATCCATGCCCATAGAAAGTAAACAACTACTAAAAAGAATTTACTATAACTTGTTGGAGTGCCTTCCCATAAGCTCTCCTATGATAAGACCACAATTAAGATTAACTAAAGAAATTGGTGAAATTAGACTTGAGAAAAAATTTAATTCACAATTGAGTTGCTTGAACCTCTACTCAATGTTTGGAAAAATTGTTCCAACTAAACAATTCTTTATTCTACCTTTTAGAACCTTATGTTTTAGAGAAGTTGAATTCTCCATTAGAAAATAAGCTAGTTCCCACTTGATATAATCACAAATTGGGGAATGAGCTACCTCTAATAGATTGCAAATTCAATTTTCTAATTAGCATATTAATATTGTACAAAATTCAGACATCAAGACACCATTTTTCTTTGAGCTACTTAAACTTCATCCTACCTGAATTTGAGGCAAGTTGATATTCCTAGATATAACCATTAAGTTATTTTCAATAGGGAATGTTTTTGTAATATTCTCTCATACCTACATATTCTACCTTATGATTATTTATTTATTGAGGTTTATTAGAATAACTAAACATGATTGTATGAGATAAACTAGAAATATTTTCTAGATCTTCCCTTTCTTGAAGAAGCTATAACCCAAACCTTTCCTACATAAAATATTATTAATATTGAAGAAGCTACAATCCAAACCTTTCCTACATCAAATATTATTAATCTTGAAGAAGCTATAACCCAAAGCTTTCCTACTTAAAATACTATTAATAAGTGTGATTCACATGAAACACACATTTATTTAAAATCACACTTCCAAAATTTCTAATTGACAATATTGAAATTTACATTGAAAATGAAAATAACATCTACATTAGGAAAGAATGGAACATGAAAAATCAATTTTTCTTCAGCTACTACATAACAAAACTCAAAAGATTTAGAAAAAAAGGATTAACATTTCTTGAAAGAGACAGATGTATTACTAGATGAGAATACCATTGAATCACAACAAGTTATAATTGTGATCAACCTCACATTCTACACAATTTATCTTTTTATTAACAAACAAGGAAGCTCAAAATACTAATATGACAAAAATAGGTTTGTACATGTCTAGAGAATTCAATTACATCAAGGATTGCAAATTAAATGCTTTAAAGAAATCAAAGAAAAAGGAAATGTATTGACAAAAACCATCAAAACATAATCAAGAAATAAATTTGCATCCAATTATTTGATTTTTTAAATAATCATTTAATAAGATGGTAAACGTTGCTTTACAAATCTATTCCGGAAAAGTTTTATATAATGTTGTTTGTCTAATTATCCCACCAAAAAACAAAAGAAAGAGTAAGCCCAAAAATCAAATAAGAAATCTACAAACTCTAAGACCAATTAATTCATTAATAAACCTTAAGCCCTAATCTCAATTAGCCCATTGGTAAACCTTATACCATTGGAATAAGATTAAAGAAACATTCTATCCTACTTATAGCGGGGAGGATATACCTTAAGTGTCTTAAGTAAATGTTATGTAGCTATTCATTGTCAAGAAGCATATGCTCATTTTCATTTTCCACCGATTAATGAATACATAAAGTAACATTGTGGATCCCACCACTATAATTGGGACCTTGGGGAAGTGAAGACAAATAAAGTCAGCATTATTCAATCTAAGTAGGGAATATTTCAGGGGGTGGAAATTTATGTTAAATTTTAGAAGCCTTATCATGATTTACCAATTTTTTGGGTACTTCATTTTTCCCCAATGGCTTCAATCTCTGGAAACCTACGGGTTATGGACACCCTCTCTACTCTCTCAGCATTGGCTTGCAACAATGGAGCTCACCATTAACAAATCCCAAACAAAAGTCACACACTAGACCATTATTCTCCTATTTGTTTCTCTAATCTTGAAATCATGCCTCCCTATTCTTGTCACAATTATTCTCAACGCATAATTCTTGAAGCCAAACTCAAAGTCACCCATATTAACGCCACGGGTTAGGTTAAATGGCATTCGTCAGAGGTCGGACTCTTTTTATTTTCCATGACGAGTTGACTTGGTCCAAGGCTCGACCAATAGACTAGGTCCCACCCAAGTCGGTATTTTGTCATGCATTCTCTCACTCAAAGCCCAAAGGCGTGAATATCTTTTGTCTGCTTGTTGATGGAGATATGCGTACACCTTGAATCTGGTTTGACCTTGCACCTAAATTTCCCTTCCCTCATCTCTTGATTAGTGACTCTATGTCATGGACAACTAAAGAATACACACTATGTCCTTAACATGCATCTAACACCAAAGTTGTTTCTCTCTCCCATCAAATAACAAATGATAGACAAGCATGAAAACAACAATCAACATTGCTAAAAAAACACACATATTAAAAATAAGCAACTTTGAGATGCACCAAAACATGAAGTTTTAGCCAATGTTTGACACACTTGCAGGTGGCCTATATATAAAGAGATAGAGACCTAACAAAAATGAGAGGTATTCTTGCCACATAAGGCCTTCTATAGGCTTACGAAAAAATTAAAAGTTTTACATAAAAACCAAAAAAACGTGTCCTCCTCAACGAATACCACAATGCCATTTTCGGAATCATCCAAAATCAAATTCTGGTTTGGCATGGGTTCGATGCTCCTGCATCAAAATCCTACTCTTTAAAATCTTCATGATCTCCTAATCATGCATTATCATTACTACATCTCATCCTCTGTAATATCAGTCTCCTTTCGTACATGTATCTCTAAGTGAGTTGCAACTATACATTCTTCGCTGACAGCTCATCAACTCTCCTCCTCTGTCTCAGACTTTTTGGCATTTTGGTTTACTTCCATTCGACCTTTTCATCTTTCCTTGGTCACTTAGAAGTTTCTCCTTTTCTCACCTCCTAAGAACTTCTCTTGTTCTCTTTCGCATCATTCCTGCACTCTAATACCACTTTATGATTGACTGATTTTTAGGGTTAATTCCTTTGATCCCTAGATGGCTTCAATATCTGGATGCATGTGGCTTACCAACCCACACTCTAGTCTCTTAGAATCGGCCTGCAGCAATGGAACTCACCATTAACAAATCCAAAAATCAATTCATGCACTGGACCACTATTCTCCTCTTTGTCGCGCCAATCTTGAAATTATTCAAGCCAAACTCACAGTCATCCATCTTAACATCATAGGCCAGGTCAAATGATGCTAGTTGGAGGTCGAATCAAGCTTGGAGGTCGACCACTTTTTATTCTCTATGATGGGTGTACGTGGTGCAAGGCTCAACCAACTCACTAGGTCCCACCTAAGTCAGGGGTCGGGCTTTTATAATGTGTTCTCTTGCTCAAAGCTAGGAGGCTCAAGTATCTTTGGTCTACTTGTTGATGGAAATATCCATCCACCTTGAATCTAGTGTGACATTGCACCTAAACCTCCCTTCCCTTAGCTCTTGATTTGTGACCTATATCATGGACAACCGAAGACTACACATTATGTCCTGAACATGCAACTAGCACCAAAATGATGGCTCTCGTCCCTCGAATAACAAATGATAGAAAAGCATGAAAACAACAAACAACATTTCTCAAAAAAGAACACATAGATTTAACACAGGTAGATTTGAAACACATCAACACATGAATTTAAAATTAAATGGATTACATGTTATGGCCCCTCAGGGCCTGATGACATTCAACCTTATTTTAAAATGGTTTTGAGCATTGCTTGACTCACTTGTAGGTAGCATATATAAAATGAGATAGAAACTCAACAGGAATGAAAGGTATTCTTACCACGTCGGACCTTCTATAGGCTTACAAAACAATTAAAAAATTACATAAAAATAAAAGAATCATGTCCTCCTCAATACTTCCATGATTCCCTTTCAGGAAGCATCCAGAATCAAATTCAAGTTTTTAGTGGGGCCAATGCTCCTGCATAACCTTGGCCAATCTTACTAGTCTCTAACATGTAAAGTATAAAATGTTTAGCTATATTTTTTGTAATAATATTCAAAATTTTAATGATTTTGTATGGTATCTATATAGTAACTATAACATTTTGGTGATTTTTAAGGCACATTGATTTTATGCTATAAAATTTGGGTGAGAAAAAATGGAAATTGGTGAATCTTTTTTTTTAAACATGAAAAATTAGTCCACTTTAGAATATTAACCTCTAAAATTTTCCATGGTTCTCATTAATCTTGTCTAATTTTAGATATGATCAATTTGAACATGAATATCCACCCCCAAGGGAATGACATACTCAAAACCCTACATGAACAACAAAAACACAAGAGCACTAAATCAAAATATCAATGCATGAAAACAATGAAAAATCAAACTATTGACATAAATAAAAGTTAATTTTTCCTCAACAATTATGAAAACATAGGCTAATAACATAAATAAACATCAGTTTAAGGTTTAGACAATATCAAGTTTCAACATCTTTCCTAATGACATCTAGTAAGAAAATAATAAATTCATCTCCTTTGGTGTAATGGCCATTGTCTTAGTTGTTAACAACTCTAGGCTAACCAAAAGTATATACTTATTTAAGGAACTAATCTCATGTTTTCCATGGAACTGGCTCAATATACATGACAACAACCCATGGAACAAATATCTCTACATCTCTCATTATTGTAGTATATGTTCACCCTCTTAAGATTAAGATTAGAGGTTTCCTATTTTCTCCTAGACTGATCAATCCCATGATTGACACACACCACCTCATAGAATTAAAAACGAATATGGTTCAAACAATGACCTTATCAGATGTCCAAAATCTTCCTCATTTTCTCTAGTCATTCCCTAGTGAAAAAAGAGTATTATCACGACTTGATGAATAAATAGACTTAGCAATGTTGCTAGGTATTGACTCGCAATTGAAAACTTACTGAATTAAATAGCTTCGAGTCTAGATGAGTTGGATGAATGATTTGAAATATATTTATGCTAGCATTTATGATCATCACAATGAGTGAATATATCGAAAATTATGAAAGGAATAATGGAAACAATGGAAAGCACATGCAAGGTAGTAGGTGGTTGCAAATATATGTGTTTTTCTAAAATTGGTGGTATAAGCATTACCAATATTAAATAGTATTATAGGGTATTGGTGGAAAATAAGTAATAAAAAAAAACCTTAGGAATAACTATTTAAATTTATGGATATTTTAATAATATTATTCAGAGTAATTAGAAAGGATTCACATCCATTAGATTACTACGTTATAATATGTGAGATGAGTGTTTATATAGGGGCACCTATGATGACAAATGTCACATTTCATTTACCTTCAATGGTTTAAATGTTTCTTTCATGATATTTTCATAGATTTTGTGTTGCTAAAATGGCTTCTACAATAGGTGTTACATAAAAAGATATTTTCTATTGTGGTTAAAGAGATGGTCTCTTATGGTTCTAGTTATTCAACACTTTTGAATACATGCCATAGGATCAAGAAATATTTTTTCTTGGAAGGTATTAAAATATGGGTACAATTCATGGTGGAATTTGTGGTATGCCAACAAAATAAGGCAAATAAAATCAAGATCCTAGTGTTCCTAAAGCCATTATCCATAACAATCTAGTGTTGGGAAGCATGTTTAATGGATTTTATTACAGGACTTGATGGGTACTGGAAATCTATCAACCAAGGGATTCTACCCATTGTGAAGTCCCAATTAGACCTCACACCATTTGGAATAGGAGCCTCATTCAGAGTATTAACCCCATTGCAATAGTTTCTTATAGATTTTCCTTGGCTTTAACTGTCAGCAAGACAGAGAAGCGTATATGTGCCATGGAAAAAAGAAAGTCACTCTGTATGGTGAATGATCAGTTGCAGATGTATCCAAGTTCTTTGATGGCCTCCCGCCAATGCCCTAAAGGTCTCTGGTTGATTGGAATCGTGTCCTGGACAATTTAATGGTTGTATTAATGTTATGGTACGTTTCTCGGTAGAAGGGTTGGGGTTTCGAACCTGTCCCACCGGTTGCCAACCTGTACCTGTCGGTTATCCTCACACAAAAGTTGATTGTTGTCAACCCTCCGTTAATCATTTGTCATTTCGCTTTTTCGGGTCACTCTGCTGAAGTCTTGTTCCACTCTGCGAGAGCTCTGTTCACCTTGCCACTCTGGTTTTCGAAGCTTGTTATGTGGGTTCTCTCGACCCTTTCCTGCTCTTGGAGATGGTATTTCACTGGTTATGGAGGCGCCGTTCTGTTATGTAGGGTTTGTATTCGATTTACTAGTTTGTTGACTCGATTTTTAGCTGTTTAAACTTGTTTTCTGCTCAGTTTATTAACACGTGGCTTCATGGCAGGTTATACTCCAGCTACTCGACGCTCCAATCTCACTGTCAAGGTGAGCTTTTGTTCTCTGCTAGAACTTCCTTACCTTTTCTTTACGTGCCCTGACATATTCGCTCCATGTCTTCAGGGTTTTATGATTTATTTGTTATTCGGTTCGGCCTCCTCTGCTCAGGTGAGATTCTTCCCAGCGGGTACCTTTATTTCTTGTTTTTCTTTGAGGGTTTTTCCGTTTAGGACTTTGGTAATCCGCTTTGTTTTGTTTGCAAGTGGTTCGAACTTGTTAGTTCCTGGTTGCGTTCTTTACAACTGTTGACATTCGCTCAAATCCTACAGTGCCTTATTCCGGTTAGGCTCTTAACTTATCGGTCTCTCGTTCATAGAGTTTTTGCCGAGGGTTTGTTCTGTAACTGGCAGTCGCCTATGCGATGAATTTATCTATCCGTTGGTTGGCGTAACTTGCTCCGTCTCTGGAAAATTTAGTTGAGTAATTGGTCCTCCGTTCTGCAATGCTTTTTCTGGGTTTATTCGAAACCCTGTCCTGTAGATGGTTGTTTGGGTGTTTCGAACCCTGGTCTGTAAAATCTGGTCACTTGCTTAGTTTTTGGTTGGCATCTGTTGTCTGTAAACTCTCGTCCTGTCAATAGGGTTGTTAAGTCGATGGGAACCCTTGGGTAATTGAAACCCCGGTTCGCCGATGCTATGGATTTCTCTTACTGTAGTGATTTTGGTGACCTCTCGGTTCATAATATACTGTGCAAACTCTAAATGATTTTGGTGACCTGTCTGTACATAATATACTGTGCAAATTCTGCTTTGGTTCTTATGAATGCGTTTTTGGTCTCGAAGGGACCGTGAGTCAACTGGACTGTGTTTAAATTAAACTTGTAATGGAATGCTACAGTTATTTCAATTTCTTTATAGCACTGCTCTATTCATATTATAAGGAGGTCATTACGGGTTACCTGAATTGATTTCTGTACGTGATTGCTTGTTCCCTTTCATTCTGGAAGCAATACCCTTACGCACTTTTTCTCTGTCGTTCTTGTTATCTCCCTTTACCAGAAATTGTCGGTACTTGGAACTTCTCTTTCTTCTCGGTCTGGAAGAAATGTTTTATGCGTTCACTCTCTTCTCTTTTCGTTAGTTTGTCCTGCACTATTGCTCTTTTGCCAATTTAGTTACACACACAGAATTATATTTCATGCATGAAATTTTCATTACAGTGATGATACAGTGGATAAAAATAAACGTTTTATTTTGGAAAAATGACTGTATTTCCTTTCTTTTTCTCTGTTCTTCGGAGGAATCCCATACAATGTTTTTCGTTCCTCTTTTAACACATCTGAAACAATACAGTTCTGTTTAGATGGAACTACCCTAACAGATTATGTAACTGACTATTAGTTTCTAAATGCCCCAACTAATACAATTGTAAAGAACTAAATAACTAATAAAAAGGAACTAATTAACTGATAATTTATTCTGCTGTCCATAACTTCTACCTGAAAAAGAAACAACTCATGACTCCAACCGACCTATTCCTGATGTCTTATGACAAAAATAAAATAATTAAAATAATGTAAAATAACTGACAGGACTACACCTGTCCAGATTTATATATATGATTGCCTCTTTGTGAGACTGTCAGCCAACTTCCGTCTCCTCAGAGCTAGATGCTCCTGCATCAAGCTCCCGGGGTGGCAAAACGTCATCGCTCCGTTCGATGAGGTCGTCAACAGAATAGCCTGCCTTCTGTATTTGCGTCGCGTTAAGCCACGAACTGTCCTCTATTGGACAGTTCTTCCACTTTACTAAATACTGCAAATAGTCCTTCCTGCGTGTGCGCTTAGCTACCTGTGTGTCCAGAATTCCCTCGATCTCGACGGGTGGTGCCATCGGCATCTGTCTCGTCCACGAATCTTCTTCACATTTGGTGTCCCGCGGTGGCTCTTCTGCTGCATTATCTGCCAAACCTGCGACATAAGGAAACAGATCTGCCACGTTAAAAATAGGGGAAATACCAATCCCTGGTGGCAACTGTAACTCATAGGCATTCGCAGAAAATTTGCGAATGATCTTGCAGGGCCCGATTTTCTTGAATTTCAGCTTGCTGTACTCTCGCTTTGGAAACCGTTCCTTGCGTAAGTACGCAAGGAATTCATCCCCGACATTAAACTGAACTTCCCGACGTTTTGTATCAGCTTGCTGCTTGTACCTCTGACTGCTGTCCTGTAATTTCAGTTTAACCTGTTCATGCAATTTGCTCATAGCTTGGGCGAAATCTTCCCCGTTAGCACTCCATTTCTCAAGTTTTCCCAAATCTCGTAATTCATGCACTCCTCGCGGATGAATGCCGTATAGAATTTGGAATGGACTGTATCCTGTGCTACGGTTAGGGGAATCGTTATATGCGAATTCCGCCTGCGCAAGTACATGATCCCAAGTCCGGGAATTTTCACCTGTTAGACTTCTAAGAAAATTTCCCAGACTTAGGTTTACTACCTCCGTCTGTCCGTCCGTCTGCGGATGATAAGCGGAGCTGAACTGCAACTGGGTATTTAACTTTTTCCACAAAGTTCTCCAAAAATGACCGGTGAACTTTACATCTCTGTCAGAGATAATGGATCGTGGAAGTCCATGTAACCGCACAATCTCTGTAAAGAAAAGATGTGCTATGTAAGTAGCATCGCTGGTTTTCCTACATGGTACAAAGTGTGCCATCTTCGAAAATCGGTCTACTACAACCATGACTGAATCAAAGCCTCGTTGTGTCTTCGGCAAACCCAGAACAAAATCCATACTAACTGAATCCCATGGTCGACTAGGAATGGGCAATGGCATATAAAGTCCAGTGTTTTGATTGTGACCTTTTGCCAATTGACAAATTTTACACCTAGTCACATACCTCTGCACATCTCGCTGCAACTTAGGCCAAAATAGAAATGTTGTACCTGAGCAATTGTTTTGTCAATTCCAAAGTGTCCTGCCAGGCCTCCACTGTGTTTTTCCTGTATGATATTTTCCCGCATAGAACAGTTGGGAATGCATAACTGCCCCCCTTTAAACAACAACCCTTCCTGTAGATTATAGTCTAACCACTTGGTGTCATTTCGTAACAGTGGGTTTTGGCAAGCCTCATAGGCCTCCATAAACTCAGTTTCGGTCGGATACAGCTCTTTTAGATGCTCAAAGCCTAAAATCTGCATCGTGCTCTCCTGTAAAAGCAATGTTCTCCTACTAAGAACATCTGCTACCTTATTTGATTTCTCATTAATGTGTTTTAGTACAAATGTGAAACTTTGCAAGTACTCAACCCAAGCTGCATGCTTATGGTTCAATTTGTGCTGTTGCATAATGTACTGTAACGCAGAATTATCAGAAAATAAAACAAACTCGTTACCCAATAAATAATGTCGCCAATGTTTCAAAGCCTGCACAATGGCGTAAAACTCCTTGTCATAGGTCGAGTATTTTTGTTTGCTCTCATTTAGCTTTTCGCTGAAATAAGCAACTGGTCTGTCCTCCTGGCTAAGAACGGCCCCAATGGCTATACCACTGGCATCACAACGAACTTGAAAAAGTTTGTTGAAATCCGGCAGTCTCAACACTGGTCTTTCAGTAATATTTTTTTTCAAGATCTGAAAACTATGTTCTGCTGCTTCAGTCCAGTGAAATGGCTGGTTCACTTTCTTGATTGTATCCAACATTGGTGTGTAAATCTCGCTGAAATTTCTGATGAACTTCCTGTAAAAACTGGCTAGTCCATGGAAACTTCGAACTTCAAATAAACTCTTCGGAGAAGGCCAGCTAACTATAGTTGTCACCTTTTCTGGGTCCATTTTTAGTTCATTTTCTGCAATGACAAAACCCAGATACACTAGTTCTCGCTGAAAAAAGGTGCACTTCTTCAAATTAATTAACAGCTTATTCTGCTGTAACTTCTCCAACACACTTCGTAAATGTCTGAAATGCTCCTCCTTAGTCTTACTAAAAATCAGAATATCATCCAAGTAAACTATCACAAACTTACCGTTAAATTCCTTCATCACTTCATTCATCAGACGCATGAACGTGCTGGGAGCGTTGCTCAAACCAAACGGCATCACCAGCCACTCATATAAACCTTCGTTTGTCTTGAAAGTGGTTTTCCATTCATCTCCTTCCTGAATCCGGATCTGGTGATATCCACTCTTCAAGTCAATTTTCGAAAAATAAGCAGCTCCACTCAAACAATCCATCATATCATCCATCCTAGGTAAGGGAAACCTGTACCTAACAGTAATTTTGTTAATAGATCTGGAATCCGTACACATTCTCCACTCTCCTCCTTTCTTTGGAGCCAAAACAGTAGGTACTGCGCATGGGCTCATGCTCTCGCGGATCAAACCTTTGTCCAACAACTCTTGGACCTGTTTCCTAATCTCTTCATGGTCCTTGGGACTCATGCGGTAAGCTGCTTTATTTGGCAGACTTGCCCCTGGTATAAAGTCAATGCAGTGACTAATACCTCTCCTTGGTGGCAACTCATCTGGAAGATCATCCACCACAATGTCTCCAAAATCCTGCAGCAACCTTTGAACTTCTTCTGGCAAATCTGAAACCTGTGTATGAAGTACCACTGCCTTTGGTCTCCTTACGATAGCAAAATTTATCTCGTTGTCCTCAATCTGTTTTATGAATTCTTTTCCACCTAACAGCAGTGCTTTCACTCCACTAGCTTCTGATGTGTTTTCCTCCTTGATGGGTACAAGTGTATGCTTGATCCCATCTTTCACAAACTTATAGCAGTTGGTTTTCCCATCATGAACTACACTTCTGTCAAACTGCCAAGGCCGTCCCAATAGTAAGTGGCAGACATCCATTGGCATGACATCGCAAAGGATCTTGTCTTTATACTTACCAATCTGAAACTCAACCTCACACTGTTCATCAACTAACAGTTGATGCCCCTTCTACAGCCACGACACTTTGTAGGGAGTGGGATGTTTTGACTTCTTTAATCCCAACTTTTCTACCATCTCCACAGCTACCAAATTATCGGTACTCCCACTGTCAATGATCAACTTACAACACTTACCTCGTGACTTGCAAACAGTGCGAAACGAAGCCTTTCGCTGATCTGGTTCTGCAACTTCCTTTGCTGGTTTTAACAGCACTTTATTCAATACCAAGGCTTTGCCTGTCTCTGGTGTATTTTATGCTTCTTGAGGTGTCTCCTCAACATCCTCCGGCTGAGCAACATAGGTTCCTCTCCCACTTGCTGGCTCCCCTTCAGGACAGTCATATGACTTATGTCCCATTCTGTGACAACGATAACACTGGACAGTTCCCCTGCCTCGACCAAATCCTCACCCTCTCTGAGCTGGTCGTCCTTCCCTGTTTCTTTTGTCCTTATCTGTTGTACCAGCAGATTTGGAACTGCTGCCCTCCTCATTTGGGCCTGCACCTCTCCCTCTGCCATAAACCTTGCCTTTTCCCCTGCCAGAACAACCTCCTCTCTTGGTGTTCTGTTTTCTGTTCATTTTCTCCTCTGCCTTTAGCGCAAACTGATAGGCCTCATTCAACGTTTGTGGTGAAAGGATACCAATTTCATCCAAAATCTCCCTCTCAAGCCATTCACAAATCTCGCTGTTTTCTCTGAGGTATCTTCCACATACCCTGCTCGCAAATTCAACTTATAAAATTCCTCTGTAAATTCCCTAACAGTCATTCCTCTTTGTTTCAGGTTCTGTACCTGCTTGTACAACATGATCTGATAATCTTTCGGTAGGAACTTCTCCTTCAGCTTTGCTTCCATTCTGGCCCACTTCCTGATTGGCTGTTTGTTTAGTCTCCTTCTTTCTGCCTGAACACTGTCCCACCATAAGGACGCATGTCCTTTCAGCTTGGTGGCGGCAAACTTTACTTGTTTGTCCTCACTGGTTTCCTCAAACTCAAAAAATTTATTAACTTCACTCACCCAATCTAACAACACATCTGCAGACAAACTCCCATCATAAGTAGGTAACTCATGCCTAGGCTTATGACTGGACAGCAAAACTGACTTCAACAACCTAAGTTCCGGGGTCACTCCTTCGTACTCATCCTCTGGTTCAGCTACGTCTTCATCACTGTTATCTGTTGGGTCTCTCCTTCCCCCAGCCTCCACCACTGCCAATCTTTCACACAAAACTCTAATCTCCTCTCGAAGTCCATCATCTACCACCCTGCGGACTATTCTTCCTCTTCCTCTTCCTCTTCCTCTCTTCCAATTCCTCTTCCTTCACCTTCTCCTTCTACCTGTTCCATTTGTTCTAACTCAGGAACTTGGCTCTGATACCACTTATGATGGCCTCCCGCCAATGCTCTAAAGGTCTCCGGTTGATTGGACTCGTGTCCTGGACAATTTAATGGTTGTATTAATGTTATGGTATGTTCTCGGTAGAAGGGTTAGGGTTTCGAACCTGTCCCACCGGTTGCCAACTTGTACCTGCCAGTTATCCTCACACAAAAGTTGATTGTTGTCAACCCTCCGTTAATCATTTGTCATTTCGCTTTTTCGGGTCACTCTGCTGAAGTCTTGTTCCGCTCTGCGAGAGCTCTGTTCACCTTGCCACTCTTGTTTTCGAAGCTTGTTATGTGGGTTCTCTCGACCCTTTCCTGCTCTTGGAGATGGTATTTCACTAGTTATGGAGGCGTCGTTCTGTTATGCAGGGTTTGTATTTGATTTACTGGTTTGTTGACTCGATTTTTAGCTGTTTAAACTTGTTGTCAGCTCAGTTTATTAACAGGTGGCTTCATGGTAGGTTATACTCCAACTACTCGAGCTCTAATCTCACTGTCAAGGTGAGCTTTTGTTCTCTGCTAGAACTTCCTTACGTTTTCTTTACGTGCCCTGACATATTCGCTCCATGTCTTCAGGCTTTTATGGTTTATTTGTTATTCGGTTCGGCCTCCTCTGTTCAGGTGAGATTCTTCCCTGTGGGTACCTTTATTTCTTGTTTTTCTTTGAGGGTTTTGCCATTTAGGACTTTGCTAATCCGCTTTGTTTTGTTTGCAGGTGGTTCGAACCTGTTAGTTCCTGGTTGCGTTCTTTACAACTGTTGACATTCGCTCAAATCCTACAGTGCCTTATTCTGGGTAGGGTCTTAACTTATTGGTCTCTCGTTCATAGAGTTTTTGCCGAGTGTTTGTTCTGTAACTGGCAGTCGCCTATGCAATGAATTTATCTGTCTGTTGGTTGGTGTAACTTGCTCCGCCTCTCGCAAATTTAGTTGAGTAATTGGTCCTCCGTTTTGATATGCTTTTTCTGGGTTTATTCGAAACCCTGTCCTCTAGATGGTTGTTTGGGTGTTTTGAACCCTGGTCTGTAAAATCTGGTCACTTGCTTAGTTTTTGGTTGGCATCTGTTGTCTGTAAACTCTCGTCCTGTCGATAGGGTTGTTAAGTCCATGGGAACCCTCGGGTAATTAAAACCCCGGTTCGCCGACGCTATGGATTTCTCTTACTGTAGTGATTTTGGTGACCTATCGGTTCATAATATACTGTGCAAACTCTAAATGATTTTGGTGACCTGTCTGTACATAATATACTGTGCAAATTCTGCTTTGGTTCTTATGAATGCGTTTTTGGTCTTGAAGGGACCGTGAGTCAACTGGACTGTGTTTAAATTAAACTTGTAATGGAATGCTACAGTTATTTCAATTTCTTTATAGCACTGCTCTATTCATATTATAAGGAGGTCATTACGGGTTACTTGAATTGATTTCTGTACGTGATTGCTTGTTCCCTTTCGTTCTGGAAGCAATACCCTTACGCACTTTTTCTATGTCGTTATTGTTATCTCCCTTTACCAGAAATTGTCGGTACTTGGAACTTCTCTTTCTTCTCGGTCTGGAAGAAATGTTTTATGCGTTCACTCTCTGCTCTTTTCGTTAGTTTGTCCTGCACTATTGCTCTTTTGCCAATTTAGTTACACACTCATGCATGAAATTTTCGTTACAGTGATGATACAGTGGATAAAAATAAACGTTTTATTTTGGAAAAATGACTGTATTTCCTTTCTTTTTCTCTGTTCTTCGGAGGAATCCCATACAATGTTTTTTGTTCCTCTTTTAACACATCTGAAACAATACAGTTCTGTTTAGATGGAACTACTACCCTAACAGATTATGTAACTGACTATTAGTTTCTAAATACCCCAACTAATACAATTGTAAAGAACTAAATAACTAATAAAAAGGAACTAATTAACTGATAATTTATTTCGTTGTCCATAACTTCTACCTGAAAAAGAAACAACTCATGACTCCAACCGACCTATTCCTAATGTCTTATGACAAAAATAAAATAATTAAAATAATGTAAAATAACTGACAGGACTACACCTGTCCACCTATGTATATATGATTGCCTCTTTGTGAGACTTTCAACCAACTTCTGTCTCCTCCGAGCTGGATGCTCCTGCATCATTCTTCTACTGTGGTGGGGAGGAAAGGTAATTCTCCAAGAGAGAGGTAATAGTACCACCCTAGTATAGGCACACACAAGTGAAAGATAATCAGCTAAAATCAAGAAAAATAGTACACATAGATGTGATGATTGTTACAACCATTACAACTCATCTTCAATTAGATAAGCACTAAAATAACTGAAATAGTTCAACTAGATTAGTATAGGTGAAAGAAAACATGAATCATAAATATTCACATAACAATCTTACAAATATTCACAATCCATTCATGAAAATGTGTCGACCATCACGCTTCAAGCATTAAGTAAAAGTCCCAATATAAATGAATACAATGAACATCACTAGCTCTAATAGTAAAGCATTGGAGCCACAACTTGATCCCCAAAAGTACTAACTTTATCTCTTTGATGCGTTATGGGAGAAGCTAAACTAGGGTTTATGGGAGAAGCTAGGGTCAAAAGTCTCTTTTTGTATTATAAGGGTGTATATATAACAAATGGAGTGATCCTTCACCTCCCTTGTGACTCTTGAACCACCCTCGTGACTGTTCAACTTCTGTATGAACTTTTGACTTCCAACATTACTATTCACATTACATGAATGACTGTTGGACTTTCACTTTCATATGGATTATGGATTATGTGGTAGCATTATCTGGATTCTCTATTGTTCGTTCTCTGGCCTTTCGTCAAGTATGGGTTTATTTTTCCATTTCGTGAGTTTGTTTTTGCTTCTCGCTGCTCTCACGGCTGCTGTGGACGTGCGTCAAATGAGTATTGATGAATACATTAATTTCGTTAATCCTCCAGCAGTGCACAAAAATAAGGTCGTATCAAATCTGATTAATAAAATAATAATAATAATATATTCTGTGATAATATTTTTCTGACTGTGTGCCTTTCTTTGATAACCAGACTAAGTTCGGAGAGACTATACTTTGCGTAAAATTCAGTGACCAAATATCAGTGAAGTACGCAAGTGATAACATCACCCGGGTATAACAGCATAGCGTTTTCAACCTAACGTAACATATTAGACGGGTAAGACATTCGAAAATAAAATTTAGAAAGTGCTAACATGCGCTTCTGTCTGTTTTTGTGTCGTTAAAAGAGTTTGAAAAAACCACCGGTATTAGGGTTACCCACGCTAAAGCTTCCGAGCTTTGGCAAAAATATTTCAAAGTTGGGCGATCAAATTGTGTGCCCAGAAAACACAGTGCCGATCAGGGAAATCAAGCGTGAAGAAGTGGAAAAAGCGGGATCTGTCAGCAAATTTTTAAACCGAGGAAGAAGAAGACACTACCCGACACCTAATGCCGATGAAGACGATGACGATAGTGCTCGTGAGGTACTAAGATTGAGATTTATAGAAAAATCATGTGATGTGATTTACATTTTATATAACATTCTTTTTCACATAATTATTCTCGTGTTGACATTGATGTTTGATTAGATTTCTCATATTTTCATGAGTTATATTTGTTATGAGTTACATGCGTTAGTTATAAACGTGGATTTCAAAAATTTAATAGGATGGCTTCTAAAAAATTTAATCACTATTTTATATGTTATGTATTATAGTTTGGGTTTAATGGTCAAGAGTCTAGTTACTAAATTTGAATTCAAATACGAATACCAATTGATAAATTATTATTTTTTAATTATTTATAAATTGATACAATTAAAAAATATTATACTTAAATATAATATTTATAAATCTGTTTTTGGAAAAACAAATACACCGGAAAATATCATTTCTAAAATATTATTTTAAAAAAAAATGCCAACCTCAAATCAAAGTATTTTTTTTTATCTCTTAGAAATAAAAAATAACTTAAATATTGGTTAATAATTGAAAACCTAAATATCTAAGTGTAGATTAGCTCTTTTAGGGAATCATGTTAGAAAGCACATTGTAGGAGTTATTTATGTTATAAATTCTGTTCCTCCAGTTAAAGGCTGCAAACCCTATGTTTTTGCCCTCTGTTCCCTCTACTGATTGTGGGCATGTCAAGTCCGCATTTCCTAGTCGAGCAAGGGAAAATGGAGATGCCCTCTTTGGTTGGCAGGGATATTATTGGACTCTCCCTCATCCATAACTCTGACTCCATTCTCCATCCACATCAGTTTTGTCAGGAATAGAAACTAATTACATTCTACATTGATCGAATCAAACTTAATAGTATTTTTCACCTAACCAAATCGAATTGCAGAATATTCGAATTTTTTAGCTTGATTCGGGGGAATTTGGTAACTATGGTTAACACTGTGTTTTTTCTTAAAATGAATAGGTTCAAAATTAGATGGCATCTAGTATGCCTTCATAAATTTAATAGTGAAATAGTTATGCACAGATAGGTCCTTTGTCCTACAAGCAAAAAGTCTTATACACTAATTTAGTGTCTAGCTTAACCTTCACCTTAAATTTATAATAATAATAATAATTATTATTATTAAAGCTATATTTTTTATACATTTTAACAGTAACTTTAAAATTACATAATAATAATAATCTTTGTAAACAGTATGCTGCTGTAAGATGGAGATCACCAAATGATCCATTGACTACCGTGACTGCTGGCTTGAATACATGGAAGCCGCAGGTTGAGCCGGATGGTTATTTCAGTCTCAGCCAAGTTTGGTTCACGAACGAAGATATAAATAGATTGGAGAGCATTGAGGCTGGATGGATAGTAAGTCGATATCATTTCTGACCATTGAGATTTACATGATCAGTGAAGATTAGTGTAGTGTTGAAGGGAGCAGCCACTGAATTAAATATTATCAACCAATAATCCATTCTTAGATGACTATTGCAGGTGTCTCCAGTTAAATACGGTGATGATGAACCAAGGCTCTTTGTTTTTTGGACGGTAATTTCAGAGTTTGAAGTGAAGTTTAATTGGTGTATTAAAAATTCCTTCACGATGCACATTGTTGATAAGTGTGTGCCTTGATGCAGTCCGACAACTACTTAAACGGTTGCTATGACGAAGAATGTCCTGGATTTGTGTCATTACACCCGATTGCCAAGCCCGGTCAAATTTTGCAGCGGGTATCACAGTCTGGAGGGGAACAATATGAATTTCAACTATCTATTGACAAGGTAAGAAATGTGGATTTTTTGTATTTGATTTGATGGCCAAGTTTTCAAGAAGCTAACATTGTAAAATATTATTGGATGTACAGAAAGTGAGACCAGACGTAGGGGTTGCATGGTATATATATTTTGAGGGGTTGGAACTAGGTTATTGGCCGGGATCACTCTTCCGTTCTACTGTTGGGTATTTTTCGCTTGCAATGGGATGGGAAAATACCAAAACCATCAAACACCACAGAGCCAATGCTCTGTTTCCTTTGCTCTACTCCAGGATCTTTACCTTTAAAAAAAAATTCACTGAACAGAGTAATGCACCACCATAAAAGATTTCCTTTCATTAAAATAAATTCACAGTTAGACATTCATCCTCTTTGCTGTGAGGGATTTACCAAAAACAAGATTAAACCAAAACTCTGTTTTCACCTGAGAATTTACAGAGACATATTCATCCTCTTTTACTGAGAGAGATTCACCAAAACATTACAAGATAAATTACTCTGCCTCCTATGAAATTTTACACCACTGTGTAAATATTTCATTTACATTCACTGCTGTGTGAAAACAAAACTTACAGGGATTTACACATTTACCTTTTCACTTCTGTGTGAAACAACTCATGGTTTTGAAACCAAAACTGCCCCTTGGTTTTCTTCATTCACTTCTCCAACTTCTTCTCCTGCACTGCTGTGCATTCTTTACATTTCTTACATTAAAGATTTTCACTCCTGTGTTTTTACCATTTCAAAAAAAATTCTTTACATTGCTGCTGCATTTCTTTTACATTACAGAATAAAGTCTGTCACATTTTCATTATACGAGCTGTGTGGTTTTTCCTTGCTCCTGCGAACAGACACAACTAAAAACACCATGTGCAACTCACATTACACTTTTAACCCACACACTAAAACCATTTCACATTTCCCTTCATTCTTATTGGCTGTTGGGAACCTGTTTCTTTTTACCATGTGCGATTACACATCTTCATTTTCTGGTTCTGCCGACCCCTTGGTTTTTTTTCATATGCAATAATAATCATAACCCACGCACACACCAATCACATAACCGTGTGCAATTACATAACAATATATTTTTTTTTTTACAATCCCCGTGGGTTTTCTTTCAATGGCTGCCGCGAGCCCACACAGTCTCTTGTTCTCCCCGTGTGTAATTCTTCATTACATAGAGTCAACGCTCATATGTATGAAAACATACGATTCAAATGGAATTAAAAAAAAATTACATACCCATGCTCCCACATAAAAAAATGTTACGGCCTGTAAACAAAAAACTTAAATACCTTACCAACGACATGTCATAGCATTAATCATAGGTATGGTTCATTAACATTACTCCACGCAACGACATGTCATAACATTAATCAAAGGTATGGTCCATTAACATTACTCCACGCTGCATTAATTTTTGACAGGCCGTATGTACTTCAGACAGGTTTAAACCACGGAGACTTTACCAGACAATCGAACGGCGGACAGACTTCACAGTTGATCGGACGCATATCGGATGGGGTAAGCTGACCAAGCGATACCTTCCGATGGATTGTCAGTGCTGATGTCAGGCCAGCATCAGCGCTTGAACAGCTGTCAGCTCCCAATTGCATCGGAGCTCGATGCACGGAAACCACTTCACTCTGATGGGTGGTGCGATATGAGACCAGGGGTTTTGGTTTGCCGTGGTGGTTTTCTGCGTCGTTGACTGCTGACCGGGCGCCTTACCTGCTGCTGGCCTCCTGCGCGCAGGAGAAATTACCATTTCCAACACTCCCCTTTAATTTCACCTGCTGGGCATTCAATCTTACCCAAACACTTCCTCAACTCCTTGGCATGCTGCTGTTGCAAAAGAGTCTTCCTCTTAACAGAGGGATTAACCACTGTCTATGCTGAAAAGCATCTTCCTCTA